>JAQIWK010000021.1:0-36275 GCA_034695265.1 Dissorhina ornata | reverse complement strand
ATATAAACATTTATAATAAATTGATAAAAAGCAACAACAACAAAAAACATTTCAAGCTTATTGTTAAAAATAATTTCCCAATATATACCATACGGTTAGTGTTTTATATATATTATAAGTTTGTGTCAAAATATCAAATCATATTTGTGATGCACTACTAGTTTAACATAATTTCAATACAATTTTGATGCTTAAACAGACAGATGAGTGTCTGTGTCATCAAATGTTATCAATAGTTACAACATTAAGATTTATCTGTCAAACAGCTATCAAAAGCATTGCATTTAAAATCTTTACTTTCATTTTAAAATATTTAATTTTGTTTTAAAAAATTATATACTTTTATATATTATATATATATAATTTATTATAATGTAATTATTTTAAAATATAATTCTTATATAATTTGATTATATGATTACTAAATTATATAAATTATTAATATTTGAAGTTATATTTTTCAATTAATTTGAATATTTTAATATATTTTAGTTCAATAAGTTTTATAATATATTTAATGAGTAAAATAAGTAATTAATTATAATTTAGCACGCTATATTAATTTAACATAAAATAAAAAATATAAATAATTTAACATAAAGTTTGAATAGAAATTAATTAAAAATATTTATTTAATATATAAATTTATACTTTGTATTTTTGTTGGCTAATTTTTAATATATACAATGTTTTAATTATTTAAATATTTAGGCATAAAACAAAGGCAACATGATAAATAAAATAAAAATAAAAATATTAATATAAATCCAAATATTGGTCTAAATTTAGTGATATAATAATGGATATGATATCAGTGAACAACATGTCTTATACGGCCGTTAATAATATGCAAAATAATTTGTTTAATAAAAGTCTTAATAATGAGTTACAAAGGGATAAAAATATAATTAATATGAATATAATTTGTATGAATGATAATATCACTGATATTAGCGATGAATGCCTCCAATGGTTAACTCAATGGGAATCGAGAACTGCTTTTCAAGTGATACCACTTTCGGACAGTACGACCACAACCACCACGTCTAGTGATGTGATGTTTAGTGCAATCAATACTATTGAGTCGTCCACAGTATTTACCGATTTATTGTTTGTATCAAACAATACCCAAACGGATACTCAACAACCCTTAATGCCCGTCTATAAGTGGCCCTTCCTTTTACTCGGATTACTAGTCATTATCGGAGGTTTTGGTAATATTCTTGTTTGTCTGGCCATTGGTTTTGAAAGGCGGCTACAAAATGCTACCAATTATTTTTTGCTCAGGTATATCTTCGTTTCAACATGTGTTTGTGTGTATCTGTGTGTGTATGTGCTATCATTTAAACTTGATTTATAATTATGATGTTTTATACCAATAATAATCAACTGTAATGGATGTAATGGATCAGTCTGGCGGTGGCAGATCTGCTCGTCTCAGTGGTTGTTATGCCGTTTGGTATTTTGAATGAATTTTACGGTCAGTTTTGCTTTTATTATTATTATTACTACCAATTATTTTAATGAACAAAACTTTTCTATATAAATATCAAACAAGAATATTATATATACATTATATTAGTTTAAATCTTATATTTAATTTTTTTTACTTATTTAATAAAATCTAATTTAGTAATAATTTTAATTTTATTTATAAAGAATGACATTATTTTTAGTCTTATATCATAATTTCTACAAAATATATTAATAAAAAAAATAAGCTTTATGAAAGTTTTTTATATATAAAATTAACAAAATTAAATTTACATTTAAATTTAGCTTTAAATATTTTCAATTAATTGCATGTTATATGTAAATCAAATCTATAATAAAGTGATAAATTAATCTTCTTTTTTATAAATTGATATAAATTATATAAAACAAACAAGTTAATAATTTATTATACTTGTGGTTTATTTTTATATATAGATCAATGTTTGCATTGAAAAGATTAATTTATAATTAATATTATATTTAATAAGTTTTATATCTTAATATAAATTTCTATAAATAGGATCTAATAGTTTATTGCTAAATGTTGTACCGTTTTTAAATAGACAAACCTATAAACTATTAGTTTTATTATTATAAGTTATTATTATAACATGTTTATTATGTAAGTAATTTACAAAATCGCTTGCTTTATATTCACATAAAAACATGTGATAATCGTTATGTAACTTATATAAAAATAACGTTACAGTAAATAATAATAATTATTTTTAGTATAAAAATATATTTATTATAATTTAATAGTTATATTATATAACTTATATATCATATTCAATTTATTGGCGATAAATAGCGATAATTTATTAAAAATTAAACTGAAGTAAAGTCTTAAACAATAATATTATGGGTGGGAAAATTTTAATGTAAAATTGTATAAAATGAAATAATATTATTACACTTTAATTATTATATGTTATATATAAAAATGGTATAATAGATTTTTATGATTTATATGATATAATGACCAAGGACCAAATTCTAGTGCCAACATTTGTCATCCATATTATAAACATTTATCTTATATCTATAAATTAAAAATACATATTACTAGTAATGGTATGAATTCCTAAATTCATTACTACATGTTATGCAGCGATAGTAATGCAGCATTACTTTCAGATAATCATAATCAAGTTACTCTTAAAAATATAATATATTATATAAATATATATTTTATTTTATATTAAACAAATCGGTCGGTTGCTAACGCTAAATAGCTGTCAAATGTTTTTTGATATAAAAATAAATAATAAATTAAAGGTATAAAATATTTGTTTAAAAATCAATAACAACAAGCAACAGAAAAAGTTTTATTATTTTTTTCAATATAATTATAGACATTTGAAAATTTCAAACATCTGTTTTGGGGTATAATGAGTTCACACAAGAAATTTACAATCGATTACAATGTCTTTAGTTTAATGAACGAAAAAAATAGAGATTTAGTTGGAAATGAATACAAAAAACTTTTAAACTTTTAGATGAGAGAGAGAGAGAGAGAGAGAGAGAGAGAGAGAGAGAGAGTCAAATATTTGTTGAAAATTAAGTATTCATATTATTATGATTATAGTAGTGCGGTTTTATTTTTATCAAATTAATGAATTAAAAAATAAAATATTTGCTTACATTTACCCAAATATACATTAACTTGAATTACGATTCTGTGCCTAAAAATATGATTAATACACAAAAGATTTCACAAAAGTCATCACCAATGCTAAAGTCTTTTATATTTTCAAACACACATACATATATTGGTTGACGACACTCTATGGGTTTGGGTGTTTTGATAACAAAAACTTTTTTATACCAATAGTTATAGTTTTTTGACGCCTTTAGGCGTTTGGATTGAGTGTTGAGATAAAAAAAAAGACGAATTCTTAAAGAAAATGTATAGCAATTGTTATTATTAGGTTGTCGTCAAAACTCTTTGCTTTTTTACTCTCTATTAGTATTTATAAAATAAGTTTTTTCTCTTTATAATAAGGGCTAACATTAAGCTGTAGATTAACACTCTCTATCATCCGCGTCGATCGATCAATGTTTCTGCTTTCTCTCTCTCTCTCTCTCTCTCTCTCTCTCTCTCTCTCTCTCTCTCTCTCGTGATCTATACATACAATTCACTCATCTCTGGTTCACTACAATTTACTTTAACTCATCATTTAGATAACTATTAATAAACAGATCTCTGTTCGCAAATATATCAAAAAAGTATTAATATTAGACTTTTAGCGCATAATTCATAAGAATTTTATTTATTTTGTTATGTTTAATAAGTTTGAGACTTTATACTTAAATATGATTATTAACATTATTTTTTATAAGTATTTAGTTTGTTTTTTCTTATTATATATATTTTGCAATTAATTAATTGACATTTTTTTGTAACTTTCATGTAAGTTTACTTATTATACTTCATTTACTCTAGAGATTTATTTATATTCATACACAACTGGGTAAAATGTCTTAGATAACCAAGCTTAATCTATAATTTTATTTATATATTTAATTATTTCTAAATTTCTTTATATTTTTAATTTTAAATTAATTTTGATTTGTAAGCAATTTAATTAAAAAGTTATCAACTCAATAAATAGTAACAAAAATTAAATATTGATATAAAAATATTTTCTAATAAATTTAAAATTATTATGTTTAACTTTTAATATAAAAAATTTGGACAAACAGAATTTAATTGTAAAAATAATGTCAATGTAATTTAAAAGTAATTATTAAAAATTTTTAATAAAATACATTTTATATTAATATTGACAAACTTGAAAACTATTCAATTAAATATCATTAAATCTCTTTCGAAACATTTATTTAGTTTTACAAATATTTACTTTGAAGTTTAAAATTTAAGACTAAATATTTTACAAAATTTTACAAAACTTACAAAATACAATTTATATAATAATGATTAGTATTAATATTTAGTTATTATTTTCATTAAAATCTACTATAACTTATAGTCTATAACTGCAATTAAACAATTTTTCAAAATATAAATAAGTAAATTAAGTTAAACATAATTTATATATAAGTAAAATATATTGTTAATATAGTATTATCATTTATATAAACTTAAATAATTTTAATTTAATTATAATATTTTAAAGATATATAAACCACAGAATCTGTTTGTATAACATATAGTGGATTCTTATAGAGACAAACATGAAATTCAGAAGTTATTTAGTTGTTTACAAAGTATAAGTTATTTAAAACAATAAACATTTTATCAATTCTGTGAACAGATTCTGTGATTAAAAGCCGACAAAAATGTGAGACAATATACAATGTAATGATTTTTGACTAAATATTTGCAGGCATTTGGCCGTTTGGTCCAACAATTTGTAATCTATGGGTGACGTGTGATGTTCTGTGCTGTTCTTCAAGTATTCTTCACATGTGTTTCATATCCGTGGGACGGTATGTATGAGTGCTTTTATATTATATATACAATCTCTTCAAACAATTCATTATGATTTACACGATTCACTATCTATTGTCGATATATTATGTGCGACCAAAAACACACTGCAGTTATATTGGTATTAAAAATCCATTGCACGCCAGACAAGCGCCGCTTCTGGTCTCACGCAGGGCTGTCCTCTTCAAAATTGGGTTGGCCTGGCTGTTGTCGGCTGTCATCACTTCACCACTTACTATCATGGGTTAGATCTATAACTTACTATATATATGATGTTATTTACAATATATTCAATTTCAATCAATTTCATATCAACTAATACACTATTACATTATCTCATATTTACTTTCATATAATTATTAAAGATAATACCAAAATAATTATTTCATTCATAATATAGCAATCATTATAATTTGCAATATAGTTTTATTAAATCCAAATTAATTACTATGTTTTAATAAATGATGATAAATTGTTTGCTTCATTAAAAACATTTTGAATAAATATTAATATATTTTTGGTTTAATAGCAATTATTATTTAAATAACTTAATAATTTATTCAAACTCTTTCTCTCTCTCTCTTTCTCTCTCTCTCTCTCTCTCTCTCTCTCTCTCTCTCTCTCTCTCTATTTTACTTATTTTCACTATTTTATTGTCTATTTTTAAAGACACATCACTAAGACTAAATGAAGACAATTATACTTCAATTATAAATGACTTTTTAGACATTTGTTTGTCGTAAGAGTGCTCTTCAAACACTTAACTATCAACTCAAACGTCTTTCATTTGTCAGACAAATCGCTTATAATTAGTATAATTAACTATAAAAATATGTACATTTTATTTAATAAATTAATAATAAAAAGTGTTAAGATTAAAATTACAATTGTATTTTTTAAATATTTTATTATAAATTGGTTTTTAAAATTATTTTGAAATTTCTTTAATTATTAACACTTTTTATTTAAAATATTTTACAATTTTTTATTTAGATTTAATATAACTTTTAAGAATAATGTTTATAAAAATTGAAATTTTAGATTAAATTAGAAAACGGATGAAATATGAGATATATTTTGTATTTATAAACGAAATAAAAAAGTAATTTAACAAACTTTACCGCAAATATTTGCACAAATTGTTTACCAAAAGGTTTGATGATTTTAATGCTTACGAAGCAAATCAGTGATCATTTTCACCAAAACCTTACATTATTTATTCAATTCTCTCTCTCTCTCTCTCTCTCTCTCTCTCTCTCTCTCTCTCTCTCTCTGATTGTCGTATCGTATTGTTCTTCAGCACAAATTCACACAATTGTGTGATTATAACTAAAGACTCACGACATTTGCACAAAACATCTGTTTTTAGTCCTAATTTTGTCAAATAATTTAATAGATTTTTGTTTTGTTTGATTCAAGTCATGCAAACCAATGACTTTGTGTTTTCAAACTATTGATTTCAAACCAAAAATATATGCAATTCTCAAATCCCAATTTTAACTATTAAACATCGTATTATCCTAAAATAATAATATACAATTTACATATTTTATGTATTTTAAAAACATATTCTGTACAGAATTTCTGTACTATTGGTATAAAAAAGCATCAAATTAATGTAATTACTGGAATTTTTTTTCTACAAATCTACAAATCAAATGTAAATCCATTGACAAACAGTAATATTTAATATACAAAATTAAATTTATTATTTTTTAATATAATCTTTTTTTCGCATAAAATCTAAGTCTAAAACAAATCCAAAATTATTAAACTTTTGTTTTACATGTAATTTGTTTTACTTTTTTATGTCTCTTTAAAATGTAAAAATCAAATCAAATGCAAAGACAATGTTTTCACTCAACAACTTAATTGAAAGTAAAAAAAACAAAAATTGAATTTTGGAGTAAAAATCGATTGCAAATAATAGACCAAAAAATCGATTTTTAATTTAAGTTTTAAAAGTAAATAATTTTCAAACTATACTCAAAAAACATTAAAGATTTTTGTGATGTTAAAGATTTATATTAAATAAATATACAGCAAATATACGGTAATATTCTTATATTTATATCAGATATTTCAATATATATTTTTGTCATTTGATTGATTAATGTATTCATTATAGCAAAATGAGCCCAACATTTGAACATTATTTTGCTTTTGTCGGCCAAATTTTTATCAATAAACTCAATGATTGTGAATAAGAAATATAATGTTTTATATATTTTTTTGTTACTTTAAATCTAAATCACAAATCTTTTGCCTTTATTTTATGGTTTCAATCATTACTTCAACAACAACAAAAACTTGTGTTTGAAATGTAATAATATTTTAAAATAAAATTACATTATTATGTCATTTACAGCAAAATTTACTTTAAAAATCAAATATATTTTTAAAAAATGAATTGAACTTTTTTACAATCTTTGATGAAAATATATGAATAAATATATCATTAGATATAAATTATATCAAATAATGTTAATGTTTCTTATTTTATATTATAATACATTATTAGATATAAATAAAAAATAATCTAATTAAGAAAAATTATGTACATATTTTGAAAAAAATACTTATAAATAAATATAATGAATATTAATGTTAAAAAATTAATACATTTATAAATTCATTTGCAGCCCTATTTGATAGAAGTAATATAGAACCGGAGCCACTGGTCTGTGCCATATCTAGTCGTCCATTTCAGATATTAGGTCAGTATTCATAGCCAACAAAAAAAGTGCTTAATTTGCGTTAACTTTTGCGCCCAATAATTGGCTAATATTTCTCTTTAAGTGATTTTATTTTGTTATATTCATTAGGAATATAGACAGGAATTAAACTCAGCATTTAATTAATCAAATAAAACCATTACTTTTATTTTCAATACAATAAATATATATATACTTTACGACTGAATAATTGATTTTACAATCACTTGACAATTGATTTAAGATTTATTTGTTCATTGTCCTGTTTTGTATTGTAATATAACCAGGGTCATTGAGTGCCTTCTTTTGTCCAATGGTAGTCATGTTATCGTCATATGTGCTAACAGTTAGACTATTGAGAAGAAAAGCCAAATTCTATGAGGAATCGTGTCATAACTACTCGTCCACCACCTCCTGCACCGACAGAGAATCGTCTGAATTCAATAAATTCAAGAGAACCACTCCATCATCAGGTTTGGTCTATTTAGTATCATCATTATATCATCCAATATTTATTTATTTAATAATAAAAAAGAGACAATTAAATTAAATTAAATACTGTTAGAAAATTATATTTATTTATAATTTAGTTAATCTTACATATAATTTAAGTACATTTATAGTCGGCTAAGTTCGTCCACATATTTCCCTAGAGTCTAATATAATTAGTTTTAAGTTTTGTTGATATGCCTCAAGTAATATTTAGACTATTTTAATGTAAATACATTATACTTTTAGTATATAAAAAACTTTTAGCTTCACAAATGGACAAAATTCATGAATTTGAAGCAATTATAAAATTGAATAATTAATTGAAAAAGTAGTTAGTCAAAGAGTCAATATAAAATATTTTGTTATTTTTGTTTAAATATAGTGTTTTTTGGATGAAATATTTATTATTGCTTTTCTTGCTATTTGTTGTAAAGCCAATAAAAAAAATTTTTTTTAAACAAAAACCTATATATTGTGTGAAAATTTTGGCGTTTTTTGAATTAAAAAATCTAAAAAAAATTTAGTGTTAAAGCTATCAATCACTATAGAAAACGCTGACTTGTATTTGATAGGAGAAAATGGGAACTTATGTCGAAAAGTCATTCGTCTCTCACTTTTTTAAACATCTTTTTCAATATATAATACATTTTTAGTTTCGTTTAATTTTTTTTGCACAAAAAGCCAAGAAATACGATAAGCAGAACATTACGGACAGCAGAACATTAGTTCTGACATCACATACTCTATTGTATATTACGGATCATTACATGATTTTTTTGAGAGTCAAACACACGATTGACAATACATTTGTTGCATTGAATTCTCAATTATTCTCTTAAATACTCTCTCAGATATTCTTTAGCCCACAATACTATACCTATTAATGTCTTTCAATATATACTTTTTTCTTCAGCAAAAGACTATTATTTAGCGAATCGGACTCTGAGTTCGAGTTCTAACTCTTCGGCCAATAGCGCCACTTCTGGTAATTTACAAATAATGATCAATCAGTCCTCCACTTCTCACTATGAAATGAGTTGTACTGACTCTCACTTACGGTAATTAAACGCAAATGGTTTTAATTAAACAGAATAGCTATTAATGGTTACTATGTTTTCATAATATATACAGAACTCATAGTCCGTCACAGAATAATCAATCGACCAAACGATGGGACTCAACGTCTGGCTCTAAAAACAATACAAATCACTGTAAAAATAAGTCCACTACTCGTAAGACAACTCAACCATTAATGCTTAGGACATTAGGATCTAGTCTTCAGGTTTGTTTGGAAGAATGGGTGGTTGGGATGAAGAGATCTGTGTATAATTTCAAGCTTTTTAATACGAATTCTTCACTTTTCTTAGGTTCGCAACGAACAGAAAGCCACAAAAGTTTTAGGATTAGTATTCTTCGCGTTCGTCATCTGTTGGGCGCCATTCTTCTCACTCGTAAATATATAATACATTGAAATGTTTGTTCAATATTGTTAACAATTGATCCCTTCAAAGAACTTACTGTTTGGTATTGTTCCGTCCCATGTGTTGGTCCCTAACATTCCCGACGAAGTGACCACAACTTTTTTATGGCTCGGTTTGTGTCTTTAAAAAAATTAAATCTAGTTTTTAAGAATATATAATTAAATTTACATTTTATTCCCAATTCTAGGATATATATCAAGTATTATAAATCCAGTAAGTTATCTGTTATAATATAAAACATTATATTAATTATTATTTGAAATTTAATTAATTAATCAATTTTACAGATAATATACACAATATTTAATCGTAACTTTCGTCGGGCTTTCAAACGGATAATTTTGTGCCAAATCTGTGCAAACGATTCGCTTCCCAATCGTCGCTTCAGTCGTACGGCTTCTCAAACGAGAGGAGACACTCATCACAAGCGAAGCTCGGCGTCACCGGCCAGACAGACCTCACGGTTGTGTGATATCAGCACTTCATTCAATGAAAACAGTGACACCGACAGCAATAACCACAAAAGTCACACACAATCCCACTGTCATAACCATAACCATAACTATCACTACAATAAACCATTTTCTTGGAAATTTAACACTACATTCAATGCCCGCAACAACGGATCCAAACCAACACAACCTCATCATTTAGATCACAACAACGAGTGCTCACTTTAATCAATACTTTAATTTACATTCATTTAAATACATTCAAAAATAACAAAAATGTTTATTAGATAATTAATGACAAAAATATACAATAACTTCCAGTATTTGAAAACATAAATCCTATGAAAAACCTCTTATAAAACAAAATATATATACTAATTGTTAAAGTTTTGCCGTAAATTAAAACATATTGATCCGGTCATTGATTAAGTGTATTGTAATGGATTAGTTCACAAGAGCATCGATAGCCAGGCCATGATTAGAGTGAGTCCACCAAAGGGTGTATATCGGATCACTTGCTTGTTTTGGGTCAATGAATAGGTATAACACGTACCACAGAAGACGCACATTCCGATTGTCATCAAAGTTCCCACCTTTTTGTTCAAACAATTCAAACAATTTAATTAAAACTCAATTTTATATTTATATCATTTATTTTACATCTTTCTCTACAATGTTTGTCACTTTAATAGCTGTTTATAATTGTATTACATATTTTAAAATGCCATACATTTTATATACATATTATTAGAAACTCTTTATAATTAATCAATAATTGTTTTTCAAACCAATTAAATGTTAATTTTATATTCAAAACTCAATTAAACAAAACCTCAAAAGTAATTATTTAATGAAATGGTCTGTTAGTTAGTAATCCAGTTAATTGTTTCAGTGGTAAAGAGTTTGTAATACAAAGTTGTGACACAAATATTGTTTCAAACAATTATTGTCTAAATTATCAAATAATTTCAGACTAAATAATAAAATATTAAATTATTTATAAATAAATATTTCAATAAATTGTTTATAAATATACATACAATTAGTGGCCGACGAGTCAATGGGACGGCCAGTAATGCCAACGAATGGAAAAAGTGGTACTTATTTGCCGTTTCGTACACCGCTTTCAAGTCATCGGGAACATCGGGTTTGGGATTCAATTCTGTCAATACAATCATCACTTTAATCATTCATCTAATGGTAAACATCGGACACCAATTGGACCAACACTTTAATCAATCAAATGGTCCTAACATTCAAGTGTTGATCCAATGGATGCAAGTGATGGTGTCATACCATGGGCTCCGTAGGCACCCATAGCCACAGCTGTGGCGCCGAAGATGGCGGCCATACGTGTCCAGTGAGATGTCTGGAGTAACGCCAATACCTCCCTTCTGGTGGCAATTTCAGACAGTTTGGCCACAACTGGCATCGAAACCAATGGTTTACTCAACGCATCCGTGCATTGCTTGTGTGGCCACAGACTGCCCAATGACTTGACACCACTCCACACACCAGAGGATGTGCTCTTCAATAAGTCATTGATACTATTCATTGTATTATTCATTGTTTTTCACTTCAAAACCAATTCAATTATACTTTCAAAATGACATTTAATTTTGAAATTTTCAATCAAAATGTTTACAAAAAAACAAATAAAATGTTTTGAAATTTGATTATAAATTACGACAATATTTTGTAAACCATTTGCCGCACAAAAGGTGCCATCAATTGGTTAGTTATTTAGACGTAATCTATGGTTAATTATATTTTTCATAAAGTCTTTAAAACGTGATTTAAATGTGTTTTTTGTGATTAAAATATGATTTAAATGATGTAATGCTTTGTTGGAAGTGTTGAGTGATTTTTTGAATGGTTTGACAGTTAAGTGAAGACTTGATCTAAAAGATGGTCCGAAAGAAATCGTCGAAGACTTCGTCCAAAACTAAGGTAACAGAAGAAAGTAATGCGCGGAAGAAGTTGAAGAAGTCATCTGAAAGTGAAACCAATAATAATGAAGAGATACAGGAATTGGCTGAAGAGTCCAATGGTGTGCGTCGGTCTGGACGGACACGTGTCTCCAGAGGTGACACACAAACCAAAAGCAAATATTTTGATGATTCAGATGACGATCAGCAGGTGATGGACAACGATGACAGCGATTACCGAAGCGATGTTGAAGTTAAGACAAAACCCACAATTAAACGCAAAGCCAAACCTAAACCTAAACCAAAAGTGATTGAAAAGCCAACGAAAGTGAAGTCAAAACAAAGTGGAAGCGCTTTGAATGAAGACAGCGATTCAGATGACTCAGAAGACTGGGAGGAAGTGAAGGGCAAAGAAGTGTCAGATCTGGATGACTACAATCCGGATATACCTGCAGAAGGTGTCGAGATCACTGTCTCGGAAACGGTGACCAAAACGAAGAAGAAGTGGGACGTCAACGACTGGATCCGTCAGAGAATCAATCGTTGTCGATGTGATCTGCAATCAGATCGACACAAAGTATCGCTACTAATGCTTATCGCAAAACTTAAATACATTAATAACTCATTAAATGATGAATTAATTAAAGCCATCGCTTTATCCATTACTGGCAATCAATTCAAAGCACCCAAAAGACTGACCAATAAATTTTTGAATGAATTTATTGATTGGTTTAAACATAACTTTACTTTAAAACTACTTAACAGTGAGTCTAACGAATCAATTGACAAAACTCTTAGGCGATGCCTTGAGGAGAGAACCGCTCGAAACGGCAATGAAATGAATTTGATTTTTATATCATTATTGAAAAGTTTGCGCCAAAAATATAATATAAGACTGTGTTATGCGTTAAATCCGGTCGATATTAAAGCCGTTGGTTTGATTCCTAGTGAAAGACAAAGAGAGCTTCAGAGACGCTCTTCAACTGAAACCAAATCTAAAGTCAAAGGAAAAGAAGCGCCGAAGACTCAGAAGAAGTCAAAGGCTAAAAGATCTAAACCCGAAGAACCGGATAATTGTGATACCAATGACAGTTTGGACACAACTGCAAGACTTGAACTATGGGTTGAAGTATATGTTGAAAGTGAAAACAAGTGGATTAGTTTGGATTTATCCAACGATTTGATGGATAAACCGATGAAAATTGCATTAAAATCATTGCCTTTTATCTCATATGTGATTGGATTGGATTCGGACGGATATATACGTGAAGTGACCCAAAGGTATACCGACGAGTGGATGAGTGTAGCCATGAAGAAGAGGCGAACAGATCAAGAGTGGTGGACACAAACACTCAAACTATTTGGCCGACAAAAGACGAGTTCGGCTGAAAGATACGAAGACATTGAGTTTGAGGAGAAGTTGGCGGCGACACCACTTCCCATCAGAGTTTCAGATTATAAGAATCATCCGCTCTATGTATTGGCGAAGGATTTACTCAAATTTCAAGGCCTATACTCCATAGAGACGGGTGCAGACATACCTCCCGTTGGCTTTTTTCGAGGAGATCCTGTTTATCGTCGCGATTGCGTCCAATTGTTGCGGTCTAAAGAAGCCTGGCTTCGGGAAGCGCGTACTGTAAAGCCCGACGAAACACCATATAAATGCGTGACATCGAGACCCAAATGGGATAAAATAGCCAAAGTGTGGCGTAAAGATTTGCCACTTGATCTGTATGGCGAATGGCAAACAGGTCCTTACGAACCACCAGAGGTAGTGTTGAACGTTAGTTTAAACTAAATTTAGTTTTTAATACAAATTAAATTACAGGCTAAAGACGGGAAAGTGCCGCGCAATTCATTTGGTAACGTTGACCTCTACCAGCCCTCTATGCTTCCGAAAGGATGCGTTCAAATACAACTGCCGGGACTTATGAGGATTGCCAATAAGTTGAATATCGATTGCGTGCCCGCCATAGTCGGGTTTGACAACACTAGTGGTCAAGGGCTGGCATGTCCGCACCCTGTGATGGGCGGATTTGTGGTTTGCAAACAATTCAAACAAATATTGATTGACGCCTGGGATGAGGAACAAGAGATCGCCAGAAAGAAAGATATTGAAAAGAAAGAAAAACGGGTTTACGATAACTGGAAGAAATTAATTAAAGGTTTGCTTAGTGTTTAGGCGCTTAAAATGAGTTTACCTTGCTTATAATTGGTTTAATTATAGGGTTAATGATTAAAGAAAAATTGAAAAGAAAATACAAAACAAATGCAGATCGAGAAGAAGATAGCGATGAAACTGAAATTGAAAGCGATTATTAAGCCATTAAAAAGGTTAGTCTGAACTATAATTATAAGTTTTAAAACAAATACATTTATTATTCCTATTGATTTGCATAATTTGAAGGCAATTAATGAATTAATTGATAGCTTTAAGCGATTTTTTACACAAAAAATTAATTTATTATTAAATGAAAGCGTTTTGTATCACAACTACATTAATGGTGTTTTGACTACAAATATAAATTACATACAATTTAATTAATTAATATAACGAAAACTTTTGGTTAGGAATGTGATGATTGGCACGAGATTAGACATTATTAATACGGGTTAAGGGGTATAGCCTATACACCGTATAGGGTTTGGGTCACAATTAATGACAATTCAAATACCGGTATTCAATAATCTCTTCTTTGAAGAGAAACTAAACTTTTATTTGTTTTAACGAAAAGCCATCAAATGTTTGAGTGAGTGATTCAATGACATTGTTTTGTATATAAATTAAGTAAAAATTCAAATGATTTATGAAAATGAGATATTTATATAAAAAAAATTAGTTATGAATTGTTATTTAAAAATTATATTACGTTATTAGAGTTTATTGTATGTTTGATTGCGAATGTTTCACTATAACAGTATTGCAATTTGCATTGTATTTTGAAAACAATATAACAATTAAAACATTACTGCATTTACAGTGTATATTGATATCGCACTGAAATCCAAGAATCGTCTAATTAATCGTCCGTTAATTATTTGCACAACAATTTAAACACAATTTTAATGTTTTTTGTAATTAAATTAGTGAACCAAATCAGGTCTATCACCAGTAGCTGACCCATAAAATACATGTTTGAAAATTGTAATCAATAGAAATGATAGCATTAGTATTGGGTTAGTCTTACAACTTAATGAACTCATAGATGCTGTCCCTGAGTTGAAGGTGTGAGCTTCGTCGCGGTCGGGTCTGCCGTGCATTCGCCACTCTTTATCATCTTTGTCTACCCGTTGAATGTGCGCGTCCACCGCCGGTATAGTCGTATGCCGATCACTGTCGGCCATGTAGTCCATGTCGTTGTTGTCACCGTTGCCCACAAACACTGCATGTGAGTCGTCCTTAACTAGACTACCACTTCGGGTGCGAATTTCTTTCCTCTTTTGCTTACGACTAGCGGCCTGACAGTCAAACCACCACTGGGCTAATCATCACCATACAAATATAATACTCTTAATATAATACTCATTACACCACATATATCTATTACAAACACTTACCAGTTTGTCGAGGGAAAGGTGGTTTGGCTTTTGTATCAACCTATAAACCATAAACATATTACACAATTAGTTTTATTTTTTTAATGACAATAAGTTTAATTGAATGTTTGGAGACTGACCTCAAAGTCGACATCATTGAAACGGAAGTATTGAGATCCTTTGAAGAAGTATGACATTCCGTTTTCCCATTTGAAAGCGGCGTCGATATTATTAGGCAAACCATTCCAGTTCTTAATGGGTTTCGGGTATTGTTTGCTAACCGGTGGGTCATTCTTGCTGTCAAATCTCCAGTATTCGTTACCTTTGTTTTGATTAATAAATTTATATTTAATTTATATAATTATATAATTTAGCAAATTTTTAATAGATTTCAAAAAATGTATGATAATTTATATTTAATAATATAAGTACCTTTAAAGAAGTAAGACTTTCCATTACCACTCCATACGAAAGCGGCGTCTATCTTATCAGGAATGCCCGCAAACCCTGTGCTAATAGGTTTAGGGTATCCCTTATCCATTCGCATATTCTTGAATCTCCAATACTTATCGCCCTATTATTTATGACATAAATAATAGTTATTTTGACAAATGATTGATATGTTTTAATTGAAAGCTTCAATAACTTATCAAATATTGTTTTGATTTAATTAATAAATTAGTCGTACCTTAAAGAAGAAAGTCTTGCCGTCAGCCCAAGTGAGGACTGCATCCAAATTGCCGGGCAGTCCGTCCCAATCGTTTGAGATTTTGCGCGGATATCCGTCGGCCAAACCATTGGTCTCGACTTTCCAATAGTGATTGCCTTTAAACACATAAGTCGTTCCGTCGCTAATACGGGTGACGGCATTAACACTACTGTCTTGACACAGATCTGGTCCGTCAGCACTAGGGTCAGAGTCGGGTTGTTTGGGCTTTTCAACGGGTTTATCAGCAGGGTCACTTGCAGTATGGCGCACACCGTATAAGGCTTGAATGGCTAGAATATCATCTTGATGTAGTTTGAACTTGGGCTTATATTTCTGATAAAACGGAGCCATCAATGAATCCCTGACACTGCTGTGACCCAACCCTAACGAGTGGCCCAATTCATGTGCCGCCACTTGGAATACATTAGTTCCTATAATAGCCATTATATTAATTATAATTAATTATTTAATAATTATATTGTGTATAAAATTGTGTGAAGTGGACGCACCGGCATATGAAGAGATAGTCCAATACTCTTCATTGTCGAAGTGAGCGTCTCCGCCATATTGTGGGAAGTATGCGTGGGCTAGGGTATTGCCGGGACCGTCAAACGGGTCGCCATCGCCGTGCTCTGAACTAACAAATCTGATGTCTATGTGAACTCTTCCCTCTTTCTTAGCCTCAAATGAAAGTGGTGTCACTTCTGACCACATTTTGAATGCTCGCCCTATTTCTTTGTCGATCTCTTGTTTTTTATTAAGAAATTTGGTCGGATATTGCGATATCCTATATGTTAAGTCCATTCGACGCCATTTAGATCCTAAATAATTATATAAATGACATTAGATTTTCAAATATAAAAAAATAAATAAAAATAATTATATATAATATTGATGTGACATTTGATGCAAATTTTTCCTGTATTTCTCTATTGTTTGGAAATATTGTCGTTATATTCAATAGAAATGAATCATTAAATGAATTTCTAAAAAGAGTTAACAATGTATTCATTAGAATTGTTTTATTTCATTACATCTACTCTTCATTAATAAATTAATTTTGTATTTTTGATAATTTATCAAAATTTGTTTAAATAATAAATATATTTTTGTAATTATAATTATAATTAAGTTTTGTTTTTGTGTTTGCTGTCAAAATAGTTAGTTTTGAATAAATAATTATAATTTATTAAATTAACGCATTCCTCATAATGTATTATAAGTGCTTTGTTTGTCTGATTTGCAATCAAGTGTGTCAATGATTTTTGTGATGTATTTTTATTAGAAGTTTTGTTGTTTTTTATTAATTTCTTCTTTGGCTCACTTAATATACATTAAACGAAACATTGATTTCAAGCAAAATAGCTGTTTGTGTTGCCGTTAGATAACTAGTAAATGAGAGTTTAGGGTAGAGTATAGTATAGATACAGACCTTGTAATGCATATCGTTTTCTTCGTTTGGCGTCTTCGCTGTGTCCGACTTTGTCTTTATTGCCACAACGGGGAGAGTTCATCATTTCAATTGTCTCCTCATTTAACAATCCTATCCAACAATTTGTTTCGTATTTATTAGTATTTTTAGTTCATTTATAATAATAGTAATTAATTAAATGAAATAAAAAACAATAGTCCCATAAATACCTGTTTGATTGATTCCGGCAAACCGTTGAAATTCAATAACAGCATTAGAATAGGTTTGCTCTGAGACCAGGTTAGCCGCCGCCGATTCATTCATATAACCAAATCGTTGCAGATATAGCTGTGATGTATAACATTGAAATAATTAATGTTTTGTTGTTTTTTGAATTTATTTATTTTGTTTTGTTTTGATTAGACACAAATTAAATAATATGTTATATAATATATTTAAAAGTCTGTGAGAGTGCTATTAGTCGGATGACCTCTAATTGTTTGAAGGATTAAACAAAACACAAACAAAATATACATTAAAATTCATATGAATTTTATTTATTTTGTTTTTTGCTATTTTGTTAATTTAATTGTTATTATTTTGAATTTATGTAATTATATGTTTTTGCATTAATTTACTTAATATTAATACTTTTTATTTTTTCGTAAATTTTTTTATTATAATAATTTTGTTGCAAATATTGTTTTATACTTAAAAAGTTGCTAAAAGTTCAGAGAAAATATGAAAAATATTTTAAGTATTAAAATCTTTATTATTTAAATAGATATAGTCATCGATTTTTAATTGAATTTTATATATTTTAATGAAATTATTTGATAATTAAAATGAATGTGAAATGAGTTAACTCTTTTGGTTAAAGAGATGAATAACATTTTTGTAAAATTTGAAGTCAATTCCCTTTTTTCTGAATTAAATTTAATAATGTTTTTTAACATAATATCCAACATTTAGCTAAACGTTTCGAAAAATGTTTTGAAAAAATCAATTGTAAAAATGTGTTGACTTTTCAACTCTCCAAAGCATGTCATGGAATATATGTTTTTTTCAATAAATATTTGCCACAAAAGTAAATACTCTAACAAACAATGACTTAATAATACAGAATATCAATACAAATAAAAATATATAAAAAGTTTATATACTATCAAAACCTATTGCGACCTTCATATCACTCATGCATTGAATTGCGTGAATAGTTTATCACTATTTTATATTCAATTGTAAATTTACTTTTTTATAGTCTTCTCTTTAAAACAAATCTATTGTCATTTGTCTCTCTATTCTGTAATATTTTTTTATCACTTTTTTTTATTTTAAAATTTTTTAAATCAAATTTTTGGAATTAATTTCTAATTATATTACAATTGAGTTTTTTAATGAGTTATAAATTGAAAAATTCATTAAAATATGATTTATAATTTGCTCAGAAAGACAAGGGATATCCCAAAATCTGATTACTTTTCCTTTCAATCAGACGAGCATTTTTAATAGTTGTTATGAAATTTATTGTTAAAACGTTTTTCTATTTTTATGATAATTTTTATAATCAGTTTATATATTGTCTACTATTTTTTTTAAATTAATATAAATAATGTAATAATTTTAAGGAAATGTTAGATATTTTAAGACAAAAATAAATGGATTTAAAATTTGAATTTTAATCGAGAAAGTGCTATAAATTTAAATATTTAATGCTTTTTAAAGCCTTTAAATGACTTCATTATACCGAACTGTTTTAACATTATACACTGTTTTTGAGCGTATTATACAGTAAATGACAGGTATTTTAATATATATTTTTCAGTTACTTTTATTGATTGTTTTTGAGAGAGAAAACTCATTAAAAAACAAGAAACAAAATGTTTAAATGTATGAAATGAATATAAATAATAAATAAAGTGTCGGCATTAGTGTAGGCCTTATCTGAATGCTATGACTGCACTGTAACGTTGAACACCGACTGCCGGTGTGAAAGACATTTGACCATTAAATGCACCCAAAAGTGAGTGGGTGTTTGTGTACAATTAATTATGACTTGACTTAACATATCTTATGTTTTAAACATTTGTTGCGGATTTCAGCGGAAGAGTTAAATCAGTTATTTATGAACGTATTGGCCATTGATCTCTCATTCAAACACTGATCCCAAACACATTCATCCCAATCAATGTTTAGGCATTTGTTTTGGCAATTAAATCCATGGGATGAGTCATGAATTTCTTGGAAATTATTAGTCAAAAAGTCGATCGATATATAAATATTGCATTTAGTTTTTTAATCTAATTATATAATGAGCTTTTGAGAGATTATATCTATATTACAGAGAAAATGATATTTTATGGGCTAAACTATCAATCGATCGGCACTATTGTTATTGCAATGCCTTGTTGTAGTCATTGATTTCGTGCCAAAAACCCATTACAAGCAAAATTTGTTAGCAATAAATGTAAAGATTTTTCTCTGTCGTAGACAAGGGATACTTTATTGTAAATTATAAGTCTTATCACGATTTAAAGTATTTTTGATTATTTTGTACGCACATATTTGACGGATGGATAGTTTCATGGTCATTGCTAATAATACCGTTTTCCTATTGTTCATCACTAGTGCCCATACTTTCTGTTTCTCAAAATTCATTATCAAATGTTTAACGAATCAAATCATTTCATAACTTTATAACTTTTTTTTATGATGTAAAAGCCATTCATTTAAATGTTTTATTATTAACAATATATTGCAGCAAAAAGTGTGACTCTTTTTTATGATTGTCATTGAGATATTGAGATAATCTCTTAGATTTATATTTGGAATCAAATTAAATATAATTTATTTTATAATTTAGTTATTGTTTTAACGATTATATTATAAACGTTTGGATTCTCTCCTAATGTTTGGCTAAAATTCAAAATTTATATAATTCAAGGCTAACGACAATATTAGAGAAGAAACACTTGAATAGTAGAAATGATTTGATAGACATAGACATAAAGATGATGATATGAAGACAACGTCCGATCACAATGTCTTAGGTAGAGGTGAGGCCGCGATTAAAGCCATTGTATGTATACTTTGAGGGAGTCTTCGCATAAAATGTTTGTACGAAAGGGTCATTTGTCTGAAATGCATGATTGCATTGCAGCTGATGTTGATTATCATAGCTTCAAGTGATGACACCCACACATCTTTTTTTCTTGAGCTCTCCTCTGCACACCTCATGTAATAATAATACTGGAGTAGTGTTAGTGAGGACTCCGGGACCCCAACAGTTACTCACAATCTGACAGTTCGATGCACTTCAACCAACAATTTTTAAGCTTATTCTCACGAAAATACCACTCAAAATGTTGATCTCTTCCACTCAAGAATTTTCAACTTTTTCGCGATTTGGGATGAGTTTGTATATTGCAATGGCTTTGACATTGTGTTGCAATAAAGAGATTATTCAACTTTTTTTCTAACGTTTCGCTCCCATTTCTCTTACACTTTCTCTATTGTTTTCGTTTGTTTTGGTTTTTTCTTGTCGTTTTCAATTGCAATACATTTTTTTGTCTTATTTTTGACATAAAATCGATAAAAGTGTAGAAAATTAAAGAAAAGGCTCACTACTAACATAGTTATGACATTTCAATACCGCAATCATATTTTTATGCATTAAAAACACTTTTTATAAAAGTTTTCTTGTGAGATAAAACTTTTATCTAAATAAAAACCCCTTTTTTATATTATTAACGATAATAGTTAAATTGGATTTTTTTATCGTAAGTTAAGTTAGATTGAAATATTAAGGTTTACATAATTATTGGTAATATAAATTAGAAAAGGATTACAAAATATAAAACAATGAAAATGAATTAAGCAATACATACCATAGCTCCGACATCCGATTGAACATTTCGCTTCTGTCTCGTTATGATTGGAAAGCATTGACTGAATGTAATGCATAACACAATTAATGTCAAAACTTTAATGAGAATATGATTGTCATTCACTATTAGCTGGGAATTAAGCGAAGGTCTTAGCCTTGTTATCAACATTTTTATTGTTTATTGGTTTAGATTTTAAATATTATTTAAATTAATTGAATAAATATATTAATTTTTTTTGGTGATAAATTAAATTAAAAATAACTAAAATATAAATAACTAAATATTTATTTAAACGAGACTAAGACCGAGAGTAGAGAAAAGTTTTAGTCAACACTGTTTATGAGTGAATAATAAGTTATGTTTGTATCACAAAACAGCACCAGAAGAATAGCACAAATAAGAAGCGAATCTCGAATCGATTCTCATGTCTGTCACACTCTTATTCTGTTGAATGACTGAATAATAATATTGAGATCCGATTATTATTATAACAATTCTATAGTTATGTTTCGAAAGGCTTCCACCCAATGATGCTCTGGTGTGATGTGTGCACAGAGTATATACAGTAATAGAGTACTGGTGTGTATGTGTTGTTTGGAGAACAAGTTGAATGATTCACTACTTGAAGCATCCGGCAAATCACCTAAAGCTAAATCATTAGCTATACATACACTATAAGTCCCACCTTATATCAAATTGACAGATGAATTGAGGGGTACAACACTCTTACGTACACCACTCTACCTATCGATGAGAGAACTCTCGGCCACCAGTTTCTCTCGTATGACAGCCCAGATGTAGAGATCAGACGTCTATTTATAGATTCTTTGGTCAAACAATTAACTACTCGTTTGAAGTTTATCTCTTCAATAAGAGAATAGCATTTTAATTGATTTGAAACACAATTTAAACATTTGCTGAGAAAGAGAAAGAGAAGTAAAAAAGTTTGCTTAAAGTATTACATTATTATGTAGTGAATTGAACGCAATCGTGAGCTAAGCAACCAGTCCTGTGCTCCTCCTAATCAAGGACTACAACGCGTTATAATATTATAATATGTATAATATTCTGCTCTTTTAATAAACTACTAATTATTTTATGACTACAATCCCTATCAAAAAATTGCCACAAATCTCTGTATGAAACCCTAAATTCATTTTTTTTGTCAATTAAATAACAATTTTCTATAAACATAATCAGTAATTTAAAAGTGTACCTGTGTATTAATTACATTCAAATTTGCAATAAGTTTGCTTGATTGTAATTTAATACAATCTGTTTTTGTAAACATTGATGAATAATTAAAAGTTATGTCTATAATTATTTTTGTTAGTAATAAATGTTTGATATATTTTAGTTTCATATCAAATGATATTTTCTCTGTTGATAATTTTTAGGGATAATTACTTGAGTTTTTATTAAGAAATCAAATAATGAAATAAATTGAAAGTCAATATATTTTATTGTTTTTGTTGTTTAATTTTATAAATGAGTTTTACGTTTGCGTTTCACAGTCCGTTAATTTGATTAAATTATGCGCGAAATGAATGTCATTATGAATGATAATTACATTGCCTTTGCATGTCATCTCAAATATGTATTTATAATTAATATAAAATATAAAATGTGTTTTTAAATAATTTATTGCATTATTTTCTCTTTAATTATGTTAACTGTTATAAATCAATAATATAAAGAAAATAGTTTTTAAAGTATTTTTCAATTAATAGTACACCTGTACTCCACTTTTATTTTGAAAAATTATTTTTCAACAAATATTTATTGAAAATAAGATATATTTAATTGAATGCATTTATTGGAAAATTTATAATTATTATTATTGTATAGCCATTCCCTTAAATCGTTACTTTTAATCACAATTTCATTTACTTTTTTTGTATTTTTATTTTATTTTATTTTTCAAATTTATTGTTTATATTTTTGTTATAATTTCCCAGAAATTAATAACAAAACCCATTATTTATTTATTTATTATGCAATGAATTTGTTTGTTTAAAAAAGTTTTATTCACGAAATCAAAAATACAGTAAAATTGATGAATAAATAAATTTTTTAGATATCATTGCATTGACTGGAATTTTAACAAATTTTTCCGTTTTTATATCTTTTAATAAATAAATTTTTACATAATATATATTATTTAAAAGTCTTTATTTGTTATCCAATCCTATAATTTGTACGACTATTGTGTCATATCTCGGCTGAAAATCACTATTTTATAAATTTTTTAATCAAAGAACTTTCACTTTTTAATTCAATACATTTTTATTAATACATTGAATAGCGTTTTAGCCTTCAATTAAGTTATGAGCCCATCATTCAAGGAAAGTGTCTTTAAATTAATTATTTAATTATTGAGTCTCTCTTACTCTCTCTCTCTCTCTCTCTCTCTCTCTCTCTCTCTCTTGCATCCAATTCATGTGATTTTTACAACTAATTAAAATTATATTTAAAAAAAGTTATTTTTAATTAATCTATAAAATCAACTCATTTTTTATATTTTATAATTTACTTTATATCAGAGAATTGTATAATATTTTTGGTAAATATTTGATTTTTAAAATAAACTTTCATTTTTAGACAAATCATTGTATTTTAACTTAAAATTTTAAAGTAAAATAGATGTTTAGTTTGTTTTATTGCGAGTGTTTTTTAATAACTTGTTTGAAGTGTATAGACAACAAAACTACTGGTATTAGACAATTGTGCAAATAATATATAAAAGCATAATGTATTACTGACTTTGAATAAACTTTTATTTTCAACAAAAATGTTTGCTTTTAATGTTTAAACAAAACAATCCAAAAAATTTCATAAGAATTGAATAATTTATCGGTATTTTCGGTAATACTTTCTGTATTTATAATTGCAGTCAAGTCGTCAAAATATAAAATGCATTTAAACCCAAAAATAAATACATTTTTATTGTTTGTCAAAATAATTGAACAAAAATTGATGACTTGTTTGGCTTCATAACGATATATCTCATTATTTTTCCAAAAGCTTTTGATTTAAATTTTAAATTAATCTCATATTCAGTGATTGAAAGCGAAGTCAGTGTACGGTTTGATTTGTTTTACTCGTATTTGATTACAAATTTATTTGAGTATAAAAACAGCATTTTTTGCTTTGATTTAGTAATACATCACTGAAATGAAAAAGAGTTAGTCGCTTAGTACATTCAACTCGCGATATAAGTTTATGTCACGATATAATTTTTTAAGTAAAATATTTATTTAAATATTTTTAATATAATTATTCATTCATTGAATGAATGGACGGCTTTGACTGAAGAAGAAGAATGTTCTTAAGATAATATTCGCAGAATTGTATAACAAATGCATTGAAAAGAATCGACAAAAATATATCGTAGAAAAGGGTTACGCCTTTAAGTTGTGATGCTTTTGACCTGAAATGCAATACATCCCAAGTCAACGAAGACTGGATCTCTCTCTCTCTCTCTCTCTCTCTCACTCACTCACTCACTCTTTAGCAACGAATATCTTTTCTTTAATGAATCGTTCATTTCATTCATGTCTTACAATCTGTAAACACAAGCGAAGCCAATGCTAACAAATCCCGTTCCCAAAAGGCTTGTACTCTGCGCTCTCTCTCTCTCTCGCTCTCTCCCATACACTCATCCCAAACTTTTGACACCTGTTTAGACTCTTTTTGATTGTCTGCAGTGAATATTTGATAAATATTTATATAATAAAATCAAATTATTTTTTGAATATTTATTTTTGATTATTAGATTCAATCGATTGAATGTCAAAATAATAGGCGATATTGGGTTTGAGGTTTGTTAGTGAACCAGTGCTTTAATGACACCATTGCTTACATTTATGAATACAAACTTCATAGTCAGTCCGTATCTAACAATGTTAGACAACAGAACAATGAGTTGATGTCCTGTGAAGAAGTTTGAGGCACTTTATAGAGGAGTTAACCTTAAGGTTAATATTTGAGAAGAGTTTGCACCCAATATTCAAGAGTCAAAAGCGGTTTTTGGCTTTAGGGCTAACACTGACGCCAAGATTTCACTTTTATTATTCAATTCAAATCCGATTTATGAAAAATTAAAGATTGGATGAAAAAGTTTTCTCAAAAAGATAAACACTTTTCTCACATAAACTTGTATTAAGTTTTAGATTTATTTATTTGATGATCAAATCAATTATTAGCGAAAAAAGATGTTTGAATTGAATTAATTTATAATTTTTATTTTCAAGGAATTTAACAAAATGTTTAAATACTTATAGTTTTATAATAATTATTAATTTAGTTGAATAATTTTTATTTATTTATTACTATATTTGAATCAAAATGTTTGTTTGAAAATTAAATTATTATTAAAACACAAAATCACAATCACAAGGAAAGCCTTGTTTTAAACGATTCAATCAATGATAAACTCATTACAAATTCATACATTTTAAACAAATATTATGTTTATATTTGAAAATCAATTTTATTTAATTGTTTTGTTTTGCGGTTAATTATCGAGGAAATCCTTAAACAATCAACTGATTGGTCCAAAGATTTATCCAAAAATGGACACAAAAAATGAGGAAAACATTGAAATTTTTGTTAATAACGGAAGAGTTTTTTTTTATCTAACTAAACATAATTTTCAAATTTGAATGCAATAAATTTTTTAAATAGTCATAAATTGCGGTAAAGTTTATCAACACTTTGAGCACAGTTTAAGTGCAAGAAATATAATTATTCCGTTTGAGAGATAACGCTATTCTCTATGAATTAAAAAATATTGCAAATCATAGGGAGAGCTGACTCTCTCTCTCTCTCTCGGCTCTTCTCCTGAATTTTGATGACTTAAATGAACTTCAATTCAAATCCAGTCTAGACTTGACTTTCGCTGTTGAAGTCAATGATCTGATTCTTATTTAAATACAAACAAAACAAAATTTAACTATTGACTGATATATCATGTAATCAGTACTTAATTTATTTAAATTATTTTTCTCTTCTTTTTTTGTTACAGATTTGCATACGATTTGTCTGATTGAGAGCCAACCGTCGATTTAATCATTAAAAGTTATTTTGTTTTAATTAAGATTTTTAAAAATACTGTTTAACATATAATTTGTAAATGCATTGATTTTATATAATGTAATTAAAAGTTATTTTTATGAATTCAAACATTTGATGAGTAAATAAAGCAAACATTTGATACAAATTCTTCATTAATTTGGTTACTAAACGGAAGTTTAAAATAGAAGATCTGATAAATTGTTTCTAAAGATATGAACCAGTTTTCAGACATTCATGACTCAGTCGTCAAACGGTATGAATCATTTGACTTTTGAAACAAACTTTGCACTCAAATTGTATGATATTTTTTAATGATTTCATTCATTCAATAGTATTTGGAGTCTAAAGGTATGGTAGATATCACTGCTCTTCTCATTAAATACCTTTAAATAAATATATTAATTACATAAATGAGAAATATTTTTTCATAGAAAAGATTAGTTTTGTTTTGTGAACAAATTATAGATATAAATTATTTATAAATATTTTTATAATTAAATAATTATAAACAAATTTATGACTATATAATATTACAAAATTTAAAAAACAAAGCAAAATAAGTTACCAGGCGCTTATAAAAATTTAATGTTTTTATTATTAACTAAAGTGTTGCCAAAATAGACAAATATCTAGCAAACAGTGACCTAAACACCCATCCCTTGCAGGCTTTTATGAGGGATTGTAAAAATTCCCTAAAATTTATTTTAACATATTTTCATGTCTTTATTGAAATTTTTTTTAAACATAATAAAAGATGACAGGTCATTTAAATTTATTATAAAAGTTTTATATCTATTTAATTAAATATTATGAATTCAATCGTTATTCAAATCACAAACGAATAACTAAAAGATTTTGTCATTTAATAATTTAGTAATTATTACATAAATAAATGTTAAGTAATATTAGTTTAATAGTTTAAAAAAACTATAACTATTAACAATATTTTAATATTAAATATACAAATAGGCAGAGCTTTAAGAATGTGCTTGGTTGTTTGTAACTATACTAAACATAGCTTCAAAACTAATGATCAGATGCTGGGATTTGATGTAACAAAAGGCCAGTTCGTCGGACGCCACTTGTTATGTAGTTTTTAAAATATTTTGTGAAACAGTAAAGTGGCATAACTTGGAGATTATAATTTATAAATAAATATATTTCAACAACAAAAAGGTGAATTGAATTGACATTTGCTTGAAATGTCGGCTCAAATATATCATATATATTTTTTTGTTGAAATGTTTTCATTTAGCGGTCAAACAGCTATTTTTTGTTGGCATTCATTTAAGGGACAAGTCATTCAATTTATATATACATACCTCACTAATATACAGTGTATGTATATACTATTTAGTTTATATAAGGATTATATTTAAGTTATTTAAGCGTTGCGTGAATTTAATGAAATTGACAATTATTGATGAACAGTAGCCCCTAATCCGGGCACAAGTTTTTTTTCAAAAAGCGTTATGTAATTACAAGCCATTGATTTATAGGCGTTAATGGCTTTTACTTTTTGTTTAAATGTGTGATTCAGAGAATGCCTTTCTATAACTGAAGATTAGCTCAAAAACAATATAAACTTTTTTTAAAACTATTTATTAAATTAACTTTTCTCTTAATGTAGTTCTAGTTGTTTTTGAAACACTCATTAAAAAGCACTTTATTTTTTTTTGCTGTAAATATAAGTGAAAGTATAAGTGAAAACAATTTACAATAATTATTGTTTGCTTTTAAAGCATTTAAATGTATTATTAAATACTTTTTAGTAAAACTTTTATTAGTCTAAAATTATAGTAATATCAAGGTAAGTTTGTTAAAAATAAATTACTAATAAAAAGATTAAAATTGTATAACTGCTAAAAATGTATGTTTAGGTATTAATTTAATATTAATATATTGTTTATATAATAAATATATTGCAAATATAATAATAAATCATAATTTTGTTGTAATAACTACCTGTTGTTTATTAGCTAATAATTGACGATTAAATTACATGTTTGTGTGAATTAAGTCTTCAATTTATGGAAATCCGTTTCAATTTTTCATTTTTTGCTTTAATATTAAACTCAAACAACAAAATGCTCAAACATTTATCATGAAAAGCTTTTTTATGAATTATTTATATAAAAATTATTTACAAATTGAATTCACTATTATTTTACTTATTGTTATTTTGACTTTAATATGAATTAATACCTTATTATAAAATTTATGATACTTTTTTCGAATCGGATTTTTATATTCATATTTTATGAATAATATTAAGTATCACTCAAACAATAGGACAAGTCTTTCGGTTAATAACTTTTTAATAATTTATATTTAAACTCATTTCTAAGCCATTAAACTTATATTAAATTTAATATAAGCCTGTATTTGTGTAATATATTTTAAGCAAGTATACATTCCGCATCATCTATTTTTTCATAACTATTTCTTATCGTAAATTAAATCAAAGTATTATATAATAAATAGTAAAAGTAAAGTCAGTAATCAAACAAAAATAATAATTAGTTTATATAATTATTAATATAAGAAATCATTTTCATAATTAATGTTTGAGTGAAACAAAAATTTTTTAGCAGTTATTGAGATTGAGAGTCAAGATTTGAGAGTCAATTAATGGTATTTTATATTTTAAAAAAAAGTTATTCAAATACTAGTTTTGCAATCAAAAAAAAAATTAATTATTCTTAGCGTCCGATAGTTTAGCTGATATTATAATGAATTGAAAGCAAACATAGAGTTAATGATGAGATTCAGTAAAAAGCAAACAATTTGTTTTATCCTTTATTTTATTTTTGAAATATATTTTATTCACAATTCTTTATATTGTTGTTGACCTCAAAGTTTGACAAATTTATAAATAGATATACATTTTTTTGGTTATATATATTTCAAATCAAACAGTCCTTCAATTTTTAAAAATGTATATTCAAATTGTAATTCAATTATTACTATATTTATATTGACAATTGTATATTTAAATAAATTAAATGTCAATAAAATGATTGATATAATGACATATTGATATTGATATTACAATTGAAATAAATAAATATTTTTTAATTCACACCAATGTTTGTTTAAAAAAAACTTTTTTCTATAATCTAACATTTTATTGTCAATTTGATGGCATAAATCCTTCAAATATCAATTTTAATAACACATTTGTTTTACACAATACTTTATATATCACTCGTTGCTCTCGTTTAATGTAATTACGAATAAATTGATATACAATTCAATTAAATGCTATGAAAATATGAATGAAATGAAATGAAACGCAAACTATAATTACAATAGATTTGCATATTTATTACATAAATACCAATTCATTATACATTTGATTGTTAGGAATGAATACATCATAAATTCATTTATTCAACAAATTGTTTATTTTATTTACAAATAATTAAATAACTATTACATATTGTATTTAAAAGTTTTATACAATAAAAACATTATATTAAACATCAATATATATTGAAAATAATAAAGCGTATCAATGAATCTTCAGTTTTATTTAAGAAAACTAACCAAAAAAACATTTATAAATTGTAATTTAAGTAAAAATATGATTTTTTAAATTTCTTATTCGTTTTCAAAAAATAATGATTATAAAAAATATATACAAAATTAAAAATATAAAGTCATTAATCAATTGTAAAACACATTCAAACATAAATTGGAAATATAATATAATTATAAAAATAGTTAAATATCATCGGTAGTGTAAAAATTATTGATTGCAGTATTGATTAAAAATCTTTTTGCTTAGATTTGGTCCCATATTTCTTTCCATTGGACCGCTTTTCAGTAATGACAACAAATTTTGTTTGTCTTTAAGTGTATTAGCGATACAATAAGCGTCCAAAAGGCTCTGTAAAGTTGGGTAGAGTTCAACAATCGCTTTGGCTTTGGCCACTGAAATGCCTTTCATTTGAATCAAATGTTTTAAAAACATTTCACTGACAGTAAAATTTGTTATCTTATTAGCGTTTCTTTCAAATTCATTGTAAGTCATGAAGTGATCGTTTGGCACCACTTTGTTAACCAACTCTTCTCTCGAACACGAATACAGAGATTTTCCATTAAAACTCTTCTCAAGATATCGAGTCATAAGAGTTAAGTAGTGAATAGTGTCGTCAAAACTGTCGCATCGTTTCATAGCAAAGCCGTCCACTTCTGCGTTAATGATGGTCTGATCTAAGGTCTCATATTTAATACCTCCAAAGTCTCCTTTTTTGGTTTGTGACCCGAAGTACTCAATGATATAAGAAGGCCTACGAATCCCACAATTTATTAGTCGATACTTCTGTTCGTCCCAACGCCTGTCCTTTAGACTACTGGCCAAGTCGTCGATCCTTTTCCTTTCCACCACATCATCCAAAACTAACTCTTTTCGGGACCGACTGTTGATTGTCGCCATATTTGATCCCAAATCCACTTTATGTTTAGCAATCCAAGTAAAGTCTCCCACACTTAATGTCCTTATTTCCACTTTAACACCGTTTTGTTGCAAAGCAGCCATTAAAGCAGTTTTCCTCATATCTTTATTCACACCACTGGTCTGTTCCCGACTATCAACGCATAACACTATTTCATAAGTATTTGGCTCTAAAACCCATCGATTAGTCGGCAAACTATTTTGAGTTGAAGTCTGCGTTCGCCTCTCAAGAGTTGTTTGAGAATCGCTTCTCATTATAGGATTGGGAACAAGACTTTCGGGAAATATAGACTCGGAATCACTTGTATTGTCATCATTGACATCACAATAGTTGTCCAAAATATCTTCATCGCATTCATTGCTTTTATTCTTCTCCTGAAACATGTGATACAATTTGAGGGATAAATCTCTTCCCGTTTGTGTCAAATAATAAGAAGACAATCGATGAGTACTTCTTTCAATCAAATTCTTGTTAATCAAAGTCTTGATTGAATGCCAACCGTTATAATGACTTCCGTTGACACCCGATGTCATTGATGTTGTGGTAAACTCTTGGGCTAAGTTCTGGAGCTCTGATTTACCCAAAGAGTCGCTATTATCTTCTAATTCAGACTTAATTAATGCCATTAGTATCGCATAACCGCCCGAACCTTCGGCCGGAATATAGTTAGCGTTTGACTTAGTTTTGGCCACTTTTCTCATTGGACTCGACGTCTTGTTTGGTGTGTTCTTCAGTTGTCTTTTCTTCTTTTGTGGCAATAAATCAGTGATTTGTCGGTCTTCTCGACCACCCGTTGTTGTCTTATCTTGAGTTGAGACCACATCCGTGCCATTCATTTGAGCCAATCTCTGGTCAAGTCGGGCGCATATCTTATCTCCAAATCCTTTCAACTTTTTACAGTCCATTCCAGTGGCCAACGGATCCGAGTGTTCCCGAAGTGACCGCAAAGCCTATTAAATAAATGACAAAATATGTATTCAAATCAACGCTAATATCATATGTTTGGCGGACCTTATTGTAGACGAACTCCATCTTTGATCCGACCTCTCGAGAGCTGTTCTTCCATTCAGTCAACCATTTAATGAATAATTGTTTTGAATCTGTATTTGAGCTCATCTTAAGACCAGATCCGTCCCACAAATTAAATGCAAAACTTTTTCAAAACAAAAAAATATTTAAATGTTTTTAAAGAAAAAGTTTAACCGTTGGAGTCGTTCACAAACGACGTCTTCAATGGTTTCAAAGTTTTTTGTGTAAAGTTTTGAATTAAAAGTTTTAATTTAAAAGTTTTGTGTTCATTAAAATTTATATATATTTTTTGTAATGAATTTCTATATTTAAAACACCAAAAGGAAAAGTTATGTTTGCTTTTTGTTATAACTAATTAAAGGTTTTCTTAAGAAATTAAATTGATATTTCGCGAGAAATAAGAAACACGAGAATATATTTTTAAAATCTGTCAATAATTCAAATTAATTTAAACTTTTAATAACTTTAATGTAAATTATAATTTTGATTAAAAAAAACTTTGATTAGACTTTGACTTTGAGCTGAATTAGAAAGCCATAGAGAAATGGGTTGCTGTACTTCTAATGTCAAGAATCTGAAGCCCATTAAGAAAGGCAGCGTTCTGTGGACAGCACAGCACATAAGGGTCACTAGAAGTGGTCATCCAATCACGTCTTTACCGCCGAAGACAATGACACAGAAAGAGGCCGATAAGATATCCCACGACCCGAACGCACCGATCGATTATCACGTTGTGTTTAATCCACCGCTAAGTGTATCCACTAAACTAACTCCGTATGTGTATCTATCGAGTATCGCCTCACTCACCCGAGAAAATCTGACAAATTTAGGCATTAATTTGATTATTAACGCAACTTATGAGTGGCCTCTTGTCGATATGGAAGGCATCACTTGCTATAGAGTTCCGGTTAGTAATGATAATCCGTTAAACATTGGTTAGACTAACAAACGACTAATCAATTAACTTGAGTGATAGGTGGACGACGCAGAGGGCGATGACATAACTATGTATTTGGATGAAGTGGCCGATCTGATTGAAGACAATACCCAAGATAGGGGCAAGACTTTAGTGCACTGTATGGCCGGTGCGAGTCGTTCAACAACTCTAGTGTTGGCTTATCTTATAAAATATGAGAAGATGTCTCTCAAGAATGCTTTCAAATCTGTTCGTAAACGTCGAGAGACGGCCAGACCTAACATCGGTTTTTGGGAACAACTTATACGTTACGAGATTAGGACAAGAAGTCTGGCATCTGTTCAGATGTCTAACTTGACAATCGATGGGATAAAAGTAAAAGTTCCCGACTTTTATGAAAAAGAATTTCCAGAATTGTTTAAAAGGGAAACTGAAAAACAGATTAATTTCATAAAAGACAAACAAATCAATCCAAACGTTAAGACTAAAGCACAAAAACATTTCAATCCTCAAACCAATGCTTACGAATAGACAATCAAATGAACCACTATTTGACTGATTTTTTGTTGATTTTTTTCAATGGATTTTAAGTTCAAATATTGATTAAAATATTGTGTTTCTATCTCTTATAAAACTCATATAATTAAATAATTTAATATTATAATTAAAGTTTTAAATATAGATTTTTAAATTTAATTTTTCATATTTACATTCAAAGTTTGAATTATATTTCATTGAATTAAATGAAAGTAATTTATTCCCTAATTAAGGGATGAATAAGTGGAGCCATTTAAACATTAATTTAGTTTCAATTTTTAATTGTAAGCTTAATTTAAGCAGCTTAATGTGCTTGATTATTAATTATAATTAACTTCAAGTCATATTATTATAACGCGAGCGATTATTAATAATAAATCAAATTGATTTAAATTTACATATAAGTTATTTTTTCATTATTTTTTACACCAAAATGAACAGAATGTCTACAAAACTATTTATAAATTTTATGATTACTTTATTAATATTCAAATTTATAGCAATCTTTATTAATTGTCAACAAAAACCTGATGTAAGTTAAAATTTAATATTAAAACTTTGTGAAACTTAATTTTGTTTTGAAAAAAGCTATACAACGATAAACTGGATATACCTTCTTATGAAGAATATATAGAGTATTATAATGAAGTTGTTTCGAGAAGAGTGTCTAATGACAGACATCCACCGACAACAACCCGACCAGAAATGACTTTAATGGATGTTTTAGAACCATTTGTGACCGCAATTGTGTATATATTGATAGTAATGGGTGTTTGCATCACTACTGTTTGCATCATTTACATTCTCCACTCTAACATTATTTTTATATGTAGGTTTTATACATTAATTGTGTGACTAGTATAACGAGATTAGTTAACTAAATATTTGTATTTTTTATTTATAGCCGATTCTTTGGAAAACACTCGACTCGGTTATCACAATCTGAAGAAACAATTAGAGCGCTTAAGAAAACCTGGAGTTTACGTTAGAAGTGATGGCAAACGAGAATCTTATAGACCTAAAGTCGATGAAATTGCCATTTATAACAAACTTATTGATGAATTAGAGTCGACCGCATGATTACTTTATTAACTCTTACTTAGGATTACAATTTCTTACAATTTTTGTTTAATTATCAAATGTTTAAACTGATATTTTATTTTGTTTTGTTTTGTTTTGTTTAATAAATTGTTTGATTAGTGAAATAAATTACGGAAATTGTTGAAAACAGATAGAGAAAGTGAATTGAACAATCCTTGACCACTTGGATCATTGGATTCATTAATAACCGGTCCGTTGTTAATCTCGTTGGAGTAGTCAAGTGATCCTGAATTACATTTAAGCCACCACTTGGAAGCATCTCTTGGAAAGGGAGGGTTGGCTCGATCCACCTTTTAATGCATTTTCATGTAATCAATTGAGTAATAATGTGATATCACTTCAAAACTTACAGAACTTGAGACATCATTAAATCTATAATACTGGGCTCCTTTAAAGAAGTAGGTTTTGCCTGTTTTAGGCCAAAACATTGCCGCATCCACTCGACTCGGTAGTCCTCTCCACGATTGGATCGATTGAGGATATCGTTTGTTAATTGGATAGCCAACTCTTTCCGGCTCAAATCTCCAGTACTCCTCATCTAAAAACAAGTACAATCGTCACTAAATAACTATGATTATTGTTTTATTATGTTTTGGCATTAATTATTCAAATAATATTCAATATATAAACGCAAATTGAAATTTAAATGCAAACCTTTAAAAAAGTATATTTTGCCATTAAATCCCCAACGAGTGGCAGCATTTAAGTATTGAGTATCCAAACCACGGATCAAGTTTTTAATTGTATCGTCAGCTCTGACGGCTTTTTTCATCGGCTCTCTGAAGACCCAAACTTTGTTTTTCTTAAATATATAAGTTCGGCCACTATTCTGGTCGGTCACTACTGCGTCCACTTTACCGCTAATTCCGGGAAATATATCTGATATAAGTTTAGGATAACCGGGATATATACCCGTGTCTTCGCTGATTCTCCAGATATAATTATCTCTGAAAAAGAAACACTCGTCTAAAGCATTACAATCTGCGGCATCTATTCGGAAGTCAGAGCACAAGTCGGGCGCCGCCGAAGACTTGATTTTTGGTATCTTTCTTTCATTGGTGTCTAAGAAAGTGGTATCCTTTTGCTCTTTCTTTCCGTACAACATTTCAATACCATTGATGTCATCTTTTCTCAGTTGTGTCCGTTTGCCGGCATATGTTGGATACATTAGCGAGTCTTTATTGTCTGAATGGCCTAAACCTAACGCGTGTCCAAATTCATGAACGGCTACACTCAAGAGGTCGACGCCACGTTTGCCATCGATGGACCACTGTTCGTGATCATCAAAGTGAGTCGTACCACCAAACTGTGGGAAGAATGCGTGCGCTAACGTCTTTCCCGGACCATCAAACGGATTACCGTCCCTGTGGTCCATCACTTTGAAGCCAATCTCAATCATTGCTTTTTTGTCTGACTTTTCTTTAATAAAATGAAGTCCACTATTTTTACTCCATTCCTATTCATTTTCAAATCATTTACAATAATTAAATAACTCTTCAACTAATTATCATCACATATTCACATGTAATGCATATTCCATAAGTCTGTCCACTTCACGATCCTTTCCCCTCATGTTATCTCTTGTGGAGTATTTGGT
>JAQIWK010000020.1:0-37199 GCA_034695265.1 Dissorhina ornata | reverse complement strand
ACCAAGTACTACATTGTCTAAATCAACAATCAGATATTTTTAATAATCATTAGTATTTATTTTATAGCAGTTTATATATTATTATAACAAATTCATTTGAGATATGTTTGTTACACCCTGTAGAGCACAAATTTTTTTAATAAAACATGACACAATGCACACACCAAACATACATGTCACCCAATAAGATATACTAATAGTTAAGTGTTTTTCAATTCAATGATATAGTCATTCATTACACGATATCTATGATTAGTGTCTTCATTGGACACCACATCCATTGATTCACTCATTTGTGTTAATTTGTTATCGTCTGAAGACATGTCGACAACAAAAATCAAATTAAATCCAAAATAAGTTAATAAAATTTAATCAAAAAAAATTTTTTTTTTGCTTAAACCGTTTGCAATGCTTTCGAAACTAGTTTGAATTTTAATTTAATTATAAATTTTGTAAAACATTTATTAGTTTTAAATTTTTAAAAATAAATTTTTATTTATAATAAACGATTAAAACATAATTTTATAATTTGACTTTAATGTAATTATTTGTAATAATAAGTTTGTTTTAGTTATAAATTATAATGTATTTGTAAATTCAAAGATTGTAATCACAGTATTAATTAAATAAAACATTAAGTCATTGATTCAATAGTTATTGTAACTTTTAATTACATTTCGAAATTAAAAATAATTAAAACAATTAAAGTTATTAATTAAATGTTTTTTATAATCAGAACTAAATTTGTAATAATAATTATTTGCATATTTTTTTTGCTGCAAACCGTTTGCAATACTTTTCAACTCTAGATTTGATTGATGTTTTCAATTAAGTTTACATTAGGTATACAAACAGGTAATACAAAGAACATTAATATTATGTTAATTACAAATGTAATATAAAACTAGTAATTAATGTAATAAAATAATAAAGTAAATTATAAATTGTTATAAAGAGTTAATTTTGGTGAACTATTAAAATTAGACCTGTCCACAAAACGCTTTATATTGCCATATTTTAATCCGGTTCTTCAACATTACCTAGTTCAGTTTACAAATATATTACAATTAGTAAAACTAAATAAAACATAAGTTAATTAAACATACTTTGAATTGCCATCCATTTAGGAATCGTCACATTTGTGTCATTTAATTGTTTCACAAGTGTTTCCTTAATATCGGAATCCAATGAAAGTCGCAAATATTTGTTTGAAACTCTGTTTTCAATACAATTGACGACAAAATCATACAATTGTTGCCAATTGTCATACGATTTCAATCTCAAGAAACTCAGTTCAATAAACAGTAATAAGTCATTGCAATCAATAGTAAACTCGCAATTAATAAAAGATAAAGTCTTGAGTTTAGGTAATAATGAAATACTTTGCAAATTTTCATGAATACAACCATTGGTTTCATTATCATCATCATCATCATCATGGTCAATATCATCCATATCAATGCCATTCAATACTAATTGTCTTAATTGTGGAAATATTTTATGAATATTAGCCAACATTTGCGAGGAAATGTAAATCCCTATCAAAGACAATGATCTCAATGTAGGCATTGGTTTCATATCAATGGTATTCAAATCAACGGATGAATCAATAGTTAAATGTTTTAAATCATTAAGTTTTGCGATATTATTAATAAAAGTTTGTGTTTTAAGATTTACAAGTTTAAATGAAAAGCTTTCAAGTTTTAAATGATTACATATCGTAACAAATGATTGATTGTGTCCATCAATGTCTTCATAATCTCCATCTAAATTCGTAAAACTTATGGACAGCTCTCGCAAATGTGGACATCTTTTCACCAATTGATCCATTGATATATTACTGACATTATCATGAATTGTAAGATTGTGTAAATCTTGGGGCAAAATATTGACATCTATTTGGTCATTATCTCCAAATGAGTCTTCATTACATTCAATTAAATCAAGTGATGGTAAGTTAGTTAAGATATGTTTGATTTTATGATATAAGTTATATCCAAACCCTTTACTGATTGTCAAGTGATTTAATTGTGATAACAATTGTTTCAATGAATTGTTTGCCAACTCTTGTGAGGATTTAATGTTAATTTCATCCAAATGAAGACGTCTTAGTTGTGGACATCTATTGATAATCACTTCAATTGTTTGCCAATTAATATCACATTCCGAGAAATATAATGAGTGAATGTGTGAACACTTCTTCAGTATTGATTCAAATTTGTATTTGTTTTGAATCAAACTATAGTCAGCCATACTATGGCCGGTAACGGCTCCACTAATATCTCCCGATTGTAATGAGTGGTACTCTTTGTGTAATGTATTGTACATATGATTGTCATCCATGAGTTCCATAGATACATATAATCCATTCTTCTTCTTCAGAGCACTTCCAACACAATCCATGAATTGGTTGGACACCGACTCGAGTCTTAACAGTTGTTTGACTGATAACTCATTGAAAATCAATTCAATGATATCATCGTTCATCACATGATGTCTCGAAGTGCGAGTCATATCTTCATTGGACACCACATCCAGTGATTCACTCATTGTTTCCAATCGTTTATCGTTTGAAGACATTTCCGACACAAATCAGTCAAATGAATGGCAAATCAAAGCTAACAATTCAAATGAAATGATTATAATTTATAAAGTTATCGCAAAACACGTTGTTTTTATAACAACTTTTTAAATATTACAATAAATTATGTAAACTTTTTATCATAAAGTTATGACATCTTTATAATAATTTAAGTTATAATATTAGTTATAATAAGTAAAGTAATATTTATTTTTTAAATAAATTATATTATATTTCAAATACAAAACTAAACTTTTATTTCAATCCATTTGTCAATTAAATTAAAAAATTATTTTCAAATACATTACAATTAATATACAATACAATAGTTTTATCGCAAAAAAAACAGTTTAAAAAACTGATTCAAAACTCTAACTGAATGTGGGATTCATTTGCAATCAATTCTCTTCTTAATTGAAATCCAAATTTCTTCTTCACTTTTGGAGTAAATTCTGTACATTTGTTGGGGAATTAAATCGGAATCAACTGATTGTAACTCAAACTTCTTAACCAATTCTTGGATTAACTCTTTTATAATCAATTTTGAGTACCGAATGGCAGGACAGCAACGCTTCGATGTCTTTGAGCCGAACGCCAGACTATGAATGTTGTCATCCATTGCAACGAAATGTTTGCGGAATATCTCTAATGGTGTGAGAGTTGGCTCATCGATGAAGTGGTCCGAACACAAGCTAATGATTATCGGCGTTCCCTTTGGCACCAAATGGCCATCCATTTGATTCTCGACGTCTGGATTGACCCGTGAAGTCCATTGGACAACATTTGCCGAATCGATGGCCGCGTCGATGAATTTGTCCACAAAATCGCTTTCGATATCAAACCGAAACTTTTGGCTCAATTCTGACTGCAATTGACTTTCGGACGACAGATAATACAGAGACCACATTAACGCGGAAGACATCGAGTAATACATAAACACGTAAGTCATGGACTCATCTATCAGGTGCTGGTCATCAATGGCCGGATTGTTTAGGAAGTGTTGCATAAGACTCGCGTTGCTATCGCCAGACCCGTTGTTTCGCAACTCTTCGACCGCTCGCTTCAACAGTTGCCGACATTTATCGACCGACTGTTCAAAGCGGTCGTAGCGGACACTCTTAACGTCTGGCAAATCTCCGCCAATTCTGGCCTCGAGTTCGGTGAAGCAGTTCTCAAAACTTCTGCTAAATTCAATTAAATCTGCGTTTGATTTACGAAAATAGTCACCAAAACCAGTCACAAGACTTAGCCGTATAGTGAATGCCTTCATATAATTGCCGACCGGAATGTGCTGTCGTTCGGGAAGTGTTGACCACTTGAGCGCCAACTCTGACACTAACTCTCGGATCACTGGCCGCTGTCTATCAACCGACTGATTGTCAAACATTTGCGTCCAAACCATTCGCTGCTTTCGGAGATCATGTTTGACCGCAAATAAGACACTCTTTGGTCCTAAAAATGGTTCAAAAAGTTCGTTAACTTCTTTGGGTTTTTCGGACAAATAGTCTATCGATTGGATGAGTTGTCGGGTGCGGACAGTGACAGCCAGAGTGGGCCCAAAGAGCCAGAAGGAGGCGATGGCACCAAACTTGCGGTGCAAATGTGCGATAAACTCATGAAAACTCTTGTGTTGTATAATGTCTGCCGCATTGCCTTCAGTGGGATGGCTCGGGTCGAGACCACCGATAGTGGTGTGCCGTCGGGATCCCGGATACAGATAAAACAGTACCGATACTAATACCACGAAGAATGTGACCGCAAAGATCACAAAGTCTAACATTTGTTTGACCACTAAATCACTTCAATATTATTCAACAACTGTTTTGTTTTGTTTCCAAACAAACACTCATCGCTTGACTACAGAGCACTCTGTATTGCAATCGCTGTACAAATCAGTGAATAAAGAAATTTAAAACTTCTTAAAAGTTTTTTTTTGAATTTTATTTATTACTAATAAAAGTTATTATTAAATTAATTGTAATTAGATTACTATTAATAATAATTTTAATGGCTATATATTGGTTGATATTTTATAATTTATAAATTAAAATAAATTTATTTAAATATGTTATTTGTTTATTAATATATTTAAAACTCTTTTAAAGTTTAAAATTTTAATTTAAATAAACTTAAAGTATTCAAACATTTTCAAGATAAAAGATTTTTAACCTTAATTTGATTAAAAATATGTTTTATATAATGCATTTTTAATTGACATTTTTATTTATTTGATTTACAATTTATTTATATTATTTTATAATTTATTATTAAATAGAAATTATAAATATTTATATCTAAATATGAGCACAAAAAATGTTAATACCAGTATATCTCATATATAAATGTTATAATAATAATAATAATAATTTCAAACCATAATTAACTTACAAAATATAACTAATCATAACAATATTTAGCGACAAGAGATAGTAGGCATAGAAACTCACTCCCAGGCTATGATTAAACCGTATTAATCTATGAATGTATGACACGATTGCTAATTAATACATTAATATATTTCCTTAATATTTAGTAATACACATAAAATTTTAGTGTATTTTTAATTAAATTAATTTTTAAATGTTTTATAAAAAAAAAGTTATTTTAATTGACAATTAAAATGTCAAAAGAGTTGAGTAAAAAAGATATCGGAAAGCCCTATGACTTCCGACACTTACAACACGTCGGTTGGAATCCGACCACTGGTTTTGACTTCAAGAATGTCGACCAGAATATGAAACTAGTGTTGGGAGAGACGGATGATAGACAGGATGTGATAGACACTGATGATGGCAGTGATGGCCAATTGATGGTTGACAGTACAACCGGTGATACTATATTTTATTACATAGAAAGACAGGACAGTGACGAATCATATACACTGCTAGAATCGGTTCCACATTCTTCAGCGCCCGATATGGCCGATGATAATGACAACGACGATGACCAGCCGTCCACATCTTATTTATCACTTGAGTCCGACACCAGTTCACTGGCAGTATTGCCGGCCGAACAGCTGCCAGAGCCGTCAGACACGACAATAGATCCGCCGACACCTCCGCCCAGAAGGCGTAGACATAAAAAACAGTCCAAGACTTCAGTGGTTATAACAGATGATGCCATACCGGCCTCACCCGTGCATACGCCTGAGCTCGAGCAACAGTCACTACCATCACCACCAACTGTGTCCACCACTACACCAGTGCTTAACACAGTGTCTGATGAATTGCCACATTCACCGACGCCGGTGTCCAACACAGCGCCCACACCTATGCCTCGGCTAAGTCTCATCAAACCAAATGTTGATTCAAATTAGGTTTTTAAATATATTTGTGTTTCAATTAATTCATAACTTTATTTCATTTATTAATACAATTTATAACTTAATTTTTAAACAACAAAATATAACTTTTTATAATGATTATATTTAAAACAATAAATTTAACGCTTATTATGCGATAAAATCTAATTCAAAAAAATATTTCAATAAATTTTATATTATTTTTTGCGAATAATTATTATAACTTTTTTTCTTCATTGAACACAATTATATAACAACTACTTTATGCTTAAAATTACTTATTTTTATAATATTTGGTGTGTTTTTATGTGAATACCTTTTTAAACAATACGACACATTAAACATATATCGCAATAAAAAATATAAATTATATTATTTGTTTGAATTAAACAAATATAAATTAAAACATTTAATATTCATTAATATTTCGATAAATTTTAATAGTTTTTTTTAGATTATTTGCTACGAATAATAGATATATTTATATATTTTTAATTAACAAATATTTCAAATGTCAAGACTTGGAAATAAAAAATAAATGATTTGAGATTGAAATGAATATATCACTACTTGTTATATAGCGAGAGATAACGTATACTGTTTAGTGAATTCTGTATATATTCTGTAAAACTGATATCCAAAGTGTTTGACATTAAATATATGATAATAATTATTCTAATAATCATAATAATTGATATATTTTTTGAATAAACAACTCGTAAATCATTTATAATAATAATAATAATAATTTTAAATTTAACACTTAATGAGGACTTAATCACTAACGTAAGAGTTATAAGGCTTTGGCGGAGTCTATACTCAATTAAATCAGTGTTCAGGTCTTGTATTGAATAATAATTATAGTAATTATAAATTATTAAAGGATTGGTATCTCAAAAGTGTGTTTCGCTTTTTAATTATCACTAAATATTTGTTTGTTTTCAGACCTAATTTTCACATATAAAGTGAATTTAAATTTCATTTAAAAAGTTTAAATCAATGAATTTTTGATAATTGAGTCGTTAAATTTGTAAACCAATGTATAAAAAACAACTTAAATAGTGAATAAAATATACTTTAAATTCAAAACTAAATTTAAAATAAAATATTAAATTCAATGAGGAATTGGTATATGTTTTGTATATAATATTTTCAATCAAAATATATAGGGTATTATTAGTATTATAATTTATAAATAAAACAAAATTTAACAAAAAGGTAATACATTTTAGTTGGAAATTTTTATAACACTTTCCTTTGTTTCATTATTTAATATCTTCGTAATCCGAGTCTTCATTGCAATAGTTTTGATGATTTTCTTCATTATTATAATTATCGTTATTATTATTATTATTATTATTATTCCCATTATTTTGTACAATATTATTGTCCTGATTGTATTGATTGGCCGCTTGTATTGCTTCCAAAGTTATTGCTTCGGATATCTCTCTGGCCGTGGCTTCGATGTCGGCGTCATCCACACTGATAGTGACGGCCACTGCTGTTCCCGTCGATGTCTGCTCCTCACTCTCATCCGAATTATTGCCCGTATTTTCCATTGCATTGTCTACAACATAGTCCTCCTCTTCGGTAATCTAATCATTCAATTCAATCATAATTTTAATTCAATAAATAAATTATAATTAACTTTTCAATAAAATTCAATTACCGTTTCGCAAAAGTCTGCATTTGTTAGCATTAAAAAAGCATTTAAAAAGCATTAAAAAGCATTAAAACCAAGTGTTTATAAAAGAAGCAAATTGTGACTTAAATATCATTTATGCAAACCTTCAGTAATTCTTGGAATTGGTTTATCTAAAGTAAATTCTGGATTCACCACAACCTCAACCACTGCCTCTTGAGTATACTCTTCGGGCGCCTCTTCGGGTGTGTCTTCTTGTTTATTGTCGACGCCTTCGTCTTCCTCACCGAGCGATGGCTTCGACTCGATCTCAGGCGTCGGTTGAATTATCACCACTTGATGTGGTGTCAGATGAACTGGTTTTGGCGGTGCGAACGATGGCGGCGGTGCTAATGGTGTGGTCGGCGACCCAATGGATTCACCTTCTGATTCGTCACTAACTGATTCTGGATTTAAAGTAAATAAATGTTAAGTTAATAAACTTTATAATACTTTACAAACAAAACACAAAATACCAGCAAAAGCTCCGGAATCGCGATCATCGGAAAGCTCTTCGACGAGCATCGACGGGAAGTGGCCAACCATACCATCCTTTTCGGCTGTCCACCAGCCATCGTCTGATTTGCTCAACAATTTCAGTATATCTCCTAAAGATAATGAATTCAAATTATTTAAAATAAATTTGTTTATAAAAAATATAATAAGAATAGGAAACCTTCGCTGAAAGACATTTCTTCTTCGGAAGTGGCGGTATAGCCATAGATAGCTCTGACAAAACTGTCGGCCGATTGAGTCCTGTGAGCGCCTTCGGTAGACAGATGGAGTTCAGCCGTAATTGGTATGTCATTTTCAATACCGTTGTCGGCGTTAGGCTCTTCAGATGGTAACTGATCCTGTGGTGCGTCGCCAATGGGCATCAGATACGCCGCCGGAACAAAACCAATCATATCTAATAAACAAATTATGTAATTAATTACAAATTTTAGGCACAAATATATAAAGTCAATACATCGATCGTTTTGGGCTTTAACCCAATCATTGTCGAGCGCTTCCAAAATTGTCAGATTTTCATTGTCTAAGAAACTCAAGTCGTCCTGATTTTGAGATTCATATGGATATAATGTCTGACATATTTTGCCCACAAGTAATGGTCTAATTAAATATATAAATATAAATAAAAATTTTGCAAAAAATTAAAACTAATTGCAAACAAACCCTTCGACTGGTATGTAAGTATTTTCAGCCACAGCATTGGGTTCAGCACTTTCATAGCCATCAACGGCCGTCTCTTCGACCACTTGTGCGGACTCGTCATCCCATGCGGGTTGGGTGGGATCGTAATCAGCCCATCCCTGAGACTGTTGGGCATCAAACGATGAGGTGCTGTATTTGGGTTGAGTGTCATATGAAGAAGTGCTGTGTTTATGGTCGGGTGATTCCAATTGTTCAGAGCTCGATGATTCTGGACGACCAGATCGGCCCCCAGAATGTAGATCAGGTTCGGGTGTTTGATAATGATCTGTGTCTGTTTGCTGGTCATCAGAACGGCTACCGTAAACATAATATATTAAATTTTGTACCATTTGTACAATTCATTTCAAATCTCTCTCTCTCTCTCTCTCTCTCTTTGAATTTTTAAAAATAAAACAAAATTAAAACTATTTATAAGTATATAATTGCTTAAGAAATAGATTTAAAATACATATGTTACACCAACTGTTATGTCAATTAAATGTAAATTCTTGTGAAATAATCATTTTGTAATTGATTTATTCATACAATTGATTCACAAGTGTTTGCAAAATTAAAACAACATTTATTTTGTTGTAAAAATAGCACTTTTTAAAACCAAAATGAATAGCAAAACAATAATTGTATATTTAATAAGTTTGGGATTAGTTGCATTAGGTATAAAAATTTTTAAAAACCCAATTATAATAATTCTATAAAATTATAGTAAAAATCAAAATCTTATATAATTATAGGATTGTGTGAACAAAAGTGCTCTAATTTGAACGGCCCGTGCGGTGGTTTGACTAAAACACCGTGTTGTCCGGCACCGGGACACGGACTCATATGTTGGGCTAATGATACCATATATGATAACAAAAACAATTGGTTGACATACACTGGATTTTGCGCTAGAAATTGTCAGCCACTATGGGGCACCTGTTTTCCACCCGCACCCGGATTTCCTACCGCTACGCAGTGCTGCACTGAATTGGGAATCTGGTGTCGACCTACAGACGGCACTAACTTTGGACAATGTGTCCCAAAATAACGCTAACATTTCATACTATAATCGATTTTAATTTAATAAACTATACGTTCATTGGTTGGGATTCTCTTCAATTAAAATCAAACAAAAGTTTTTATATAAAGACTTACTTTCCGTCGAGCGATGATATGCGTCCGCCGTCGCTATAACTGCTTATATTAGTGCTGCGAAGGCTTGGCGTTCGGCTCAATGGCACACCAATACCGATATCCACATCCAGTGAACACGACTGTTGTTTGATTTCAGTAGTCACTTGTGATTCAAAATCTTCAAAATCCTCCATTTCTAGACCCGCTGTATATAACAAACCAAATATACCGTTAATATAATAGTTTAGTCCAACAGTTGGACTTCAATCCAAACCTTGTTTGATAATTTCAAGTCTGGCCTTTGCCTTTAGTTTACTGATCTCGCATTTGCGTATCTGTTGTTTAATATCATCGATTCGGCTCTCGATGTCCACCGGTGAGCTCTGACCCGACACTTCTACAGTCTGTACAATGAATTAGTATTTTAATTATAATTACAATTAAATATAACACACAATTAACTGAACAAACCTTATGCCCTTCAGCTAACAGTGCCTGACATTTGATGAGTTGTTGTGACAGTCTATTCAAATTGCGGCACTCTTTCGAGAACCACGTAAACCACTTCTGAACTTCATTTCTCAAAGCGATATCAGCGTTATGTTCGAGAGATATCACATCAATGGTATCGTTATCGCACCGATCAAACTCATACACAAGCATTTCACTGCAATTCGTATAAATCATATTTTAATTAAAATTAAAAATAGATTATAAAATATTAATAAATATTTAGTTTAAAAAAATAATAACCGCAAACACGATGACTGCGGATCAGATAGAAATGCTTTGTTAGTTATATCTCCCGAAGTGGTCTCAACCAATATGTTGGCCTCATTTAAAGCCTCGTTTGTTAGTTGAATAGCGTTTAGTTCGCTTTCAAGCAATGATACCATAAATCCTAATAAATTATACCGTTTGGTGGTTAGTAAGCAAAATGGTTAGTCATTTGGCAAAGAAATGCTAGTTTTATAAAATCATTTGAATTGTGAAATGAGTGATAAAAACCTCGACATTTATCGAGTACATCATCATCGATGGTATGCGAGAGTTGGGGAACATCTAGATTATAGAAGTGCTCCAAATGTGCATTTCCGGCCGCCAATGCCATCAAATAATCATTTCGGGCCTTCATTTCAATTAATTTCAAATTTAAATTACATTTTAAACCAATAAAAAAACTAATTGACAAAAATACTTGAGTCGACTGAATGTCGGACGCCTCTCTATGAGCCGATGTTTTTTCTTTTTTAGTCTGTAATTTAGTTAACGTCGAAAAAATTCCCGTTTTTTGTTTTTTAACCCTTCAAATACAGTAATCAACAAAATATGTTAAACAACCAAATGGTGCCAATAATATAGCAAAAAACAGCATACTTTTCCTCCTTATCCCTGGCCTGTCTGGCCAGGTGTTCGTCATCAAAGTATAATTTACGTGTTTTATCTATTTCTGACACCGATGTAAGCACTTCTTCGTGCATTTTCCTATCAATTAGTAAAACAACAACTTATTCATCAATTTATTTACTAAATGAATAATCATATGATTGTGTAAAACACAAAACAAAGGCATACTTAAGATGTTGATCGATGCACTTCTTGGAAATCTGCACTTTTCTGGTTTTGATTTGCTTAAGAAGATCGCAAATCTGGACCAATTGGTCGAACTGCGCCAACCGGTTCTTCGCCGCCTTATCCGTGGCCTCCAAATAGGTCTTCCAAGAGGTGTACAGAGATCTGTCAAAACAATACACATATTTAAACATCAGATCCAATAATTAACTAACAATTAATGTCTTACTTGATGTCGGAATCAGTTTCGGCGTCGAGTGTGGGGTACTTCTTGTGCGACAAACTATTGACTAATTTAATGGATTGATTGCAATAATCTCTTTCGATGGCGCACTTGCTTTTGATGAACGCTTTCAGATCGTCAATCAGATCCAAATCACACGAGTGTTTGTATTGGAAACGACTGGTCTGTTCATTGAGTGTCGACTTTGCGATCGACACTAAACCCGATTTGCCGTAAACCGATCCAACTCTGATCGGCGATGACGTTACCGACATTATGACCCGTCAATGGCTTCCAATTGTGATATATTCAGAATATTCTGTGTGTCCACTCAACTACCGATTGTGATGGCCGGGTATTTACCGACGTCTAGTGGTCATCGTTGACCATCAATATAATGAATGTATTGAACCAATTGTTGGTCAAATGGCCACCAATTGTATGTATCGATTGGTTTGTTTGTATCAACGCTTTGAACACTCAGTTGTTTACAGAATATTCTGTCTTTCAAAACATCTCTCAAAGACCTTGACTTCAATTCCTGTATATATAATATATAATATATTCAACACTCACTGTAGAGGTGTTGACGGATACAGTATATTGTTAACAAACTTTGTTAAACATAAACAAAGGTTTAATTAAATTTAATAAAATTAAAAAATAATAATCTAAATAAAGTTATAAATATTTTTGATTTATTTGTTTTTATTTGTAAAATAATTTTAATTCAATTAAAAAAGTTGTTTTAGTTATCAAATGCGGTAAACACTTGACATACACCTCTACCTAATTGTTTGGCATTTCATTTGTGGGCGGAGTTTGTATTGTATTGAAAATATACATTAAATTATTGAATAAATTGTGTTTTGATTTGATTGTAAACTAATCACACGTTTATTTAAATTGTTTGTTAATTATTTGTATTAAAAATCTCTTGACATCGATATGTCTCGACAGACCCAGAAGAATGTGGACACGAAGAGCAAAGTGGTGAGCAATTGAATGGCAAACAAATTGATTGTTTATTTAAATTTATATTTAATTATTAAATTTGGTTTTATTTTTTTAATCCAAAGAGTTGTGATTTATTTACATTGACTTACGGCTCACTTGTGGCCCAACTTATCAAAGATTTTGATAATACCGAAGAGGTTAACAAACAATTGGACAGAATGTAAGACTAATTTACCGATTTGTTGGCCAATTGGCCAGTCATTGAATTAATGAAGTTATGTTTGATTACTACCTAATCATATGATTATTATGATTGTCATCAGGGGTTACAACATTGGCCTAAGACTGGTTGAAGACTTTTTGGCCAAAACTAATTCGGGTCGATGTCATGACATGAAAGAAACGGCCGATAAAATCCAATCAGCATTCAAGATGTATCTGGGAATGAGTCCATCGGTGGCCAACTGGTCGGCCGCTAACGACGAGTTTTCACTACTGATTGACGCGAACCCGTTGGCCGAATACGTTGAACTGCCCGATCATCTCAATCAACTCAAATACTCCAATATATTGCCCGGTGTTGTAAGGGGTGCTCTCGAAATGGTAGGCTTTACTTAACATACTTTTGGTTATAAATGAAAATAAATTGACATAAAACTGATGACTAAATTGTTGAATCAATGGTTGATATACAGGTGCAGATTGAGGTGCAGGTCTGGTTCGTTCAGGACTCACTCAAAGGCGACTCAACCACCGAATTAAGGATCAAATTCATACGTAAATTAGAGGACGCCTTACCCGCCGGTGAAGACTAACTATTTCATTGCTGTCCAACCAATTAGATTGTCTGATATTTTTTCAAATTGTTTTTATAATAATATTTTTATTTAAATTAAAAAAAATATAATTCATTAATTAATTGATGCCGTATTTAACAGATCATACAATAAATCAATCATTTGTTTTTTTGTTAATACAAAAGAAAAATCATTAATATTTAATTCAAAAAAATTATTAATAATAAATCAAATGACTGTTAAATCAATCAAACATTGTTTTGGGGGCCGAACACAGTATAGTTAACGACTATAGGTGTAAATGACAATGCAATTCATATGTTTGATACAAATTAATTAAAGTAATAAATTAATTAATACATAAATTTATAAATTAAAATTGTATATAAAATATTGAGTGAATTCGTATAGTTATTTATATATATATTTTTTTATCATTCATTAACACAAAGAAAGTTTGATTTGATTGTTTTTCGGGTCACAAAATACCGGTATTTCTTTTGTATTGATTGCTATAAATTTCATGTTTTGAAAGAAAATAATGTCTAATTTTATTTCAAAAATTTGTTTTTTAGTTGTATTTTGCTTTTGAAAGAAACATTTCTTTTTAGAAAATATCACAAATGAATCCCAATTCATATGAATTATTATTTTAAAAAATTTTGGTTACTTTTGCTATAAATTTTGTTTGGTTTTTATAAACTTTGAATTCAAATCAATAATTTGGTTAAAGGTTTCAAAACAAAACTAAACATATATTTTATTTTTTGTTTATTGAGTTACCGGTCATTGCATTCCTGTTCACCGGTGACCAGATTGCGGGCCGATTTCCAGTTAATGTACTCTTCTTTGTATGGTTTTAATGGTATAACAAAGACGCTAATGTCATCAATGGTGGCCGTCTTATTGTCCACTGTCTTCCAACCTCTGCCCCTCTCGCGTGACTTTCCTCTGGAATGCATCACTAAGTCTTGTGCGGCCGATATGTACCGGTATTTGTATCTTTGAACGTCATTGGCTGGAAACACATCCAATGACTTTTGTACCACTTCGGCTGCCATCTCATTGGTCGTTATGTCCCACAAACCATCGGTTCCAATCACCAACACATCTCCATCTGTCATATTCTTATCATTTTCTATGTCATAAATGCGAACCTTTTTAAATCAATCAAATAAATCAATTATTAATTATCCACACAATGGCATCAAATAGACAATGATTATACCTCTGGCTGTGCCGTTAGGAATGGTTTGATATCAACGTCACTGTTTTGTGCTTTCAATTCGTGATCACCAAAGCCTCGGGTCACGCCAATTGTGGCCAACACTCGGCTCTAATTTAAGTAAATTTCAAATTAAAAATAAATTCAAAAACTTGTATTTAAAGCTAATTGTAAACTAACTCTTTTGCCTTCGCCATAGATAAGCGGAAACTTCAGGTCTTCAATGGTAATCGTCTTATAAGACCTTCAAAATTGATTTCATAATTAAAATATCATTCAAAAGATTATTATCAAGACATACCATCCACTCATGTAAGCGTCCCTATAAAGTAATTTCTTTCCCAAATCTCTTCGCGCAGGTCTTCGCACAAACTCTAAGTGCGTAAAATCATTGCCCAACAGCTCCGGCTTTAACATACCCTTTAATTAATGTAAAAATTAATTAAATCCATTGCCAAAACTCAGCAAATCAAAGCTCATTTATACCAAATATTTAATTCTTTCCCTTTCGGATTCGGGCGTAAAATCAAATGACATCGGAACCACTTCTTCGCCCTTACATATGATTCCTCTAAAAAATAGATACCAAATCTTATTAGTAAATGCTTTATCAAAACGGTAAATGTTGTACAAAATACCTGCTGTCGCCAGCGTTGGCCACATATAGTTTGCCTAAAATAAAGACTGCCACAGTGGCCGTACAACCGCCTGACATCCGATAAACCCGTTTGTCTTTGGCAATCAAATTATCCATTTGCCAAAAGGCCGACTCAAGTGCACCCGTTATTAGATTGTCAACAGTTATCATCTTATCAGTCGATGGATGGAATAGCAGAGCGACATTATCTTTGTCCAAATGGTTGTCTTGATTTATCACTACATTTCCGTTCAATTGTTTCGACTCACAATCGCTTCCATTTGACTCTCCATTACTGTTGGTCTCGTCTTTCAAACCAAAACGGATTAAGAGATCAGCGATTGATTGAAGTTTTTCTTCTATAATCTTATGTAAAGTGTTAGAGACGGCCACAGCAACGCCCGACCCTTTATAATTAAAAACAACAACATTTGTTTAATTAATTACTAACTAAAGCTTAATCTTAAGAGATGTCTAACCCGCGTGTCCGTCAAACACAGCAAAGTAAAGCCATGGAAGAGACTGTTCTTTAATAGTTTTGATACACTTTTTGGGTGAAGTCTGTGGTGTAGTATACGCCGAATCTACCGTATCGGTCGCTGCTTCTGACAAACGTATTTCAAGAGGAATGGGAGTCGTGGGCGACAACAAGTCATCTAAATTGGGTCCGTTTGTCGACACATCACTTAAAGGCAGTGTTTGGGGTTCACCGGTAGTAAGGGTTACATCTTTGGTTTGGTTAGACTGTTCATCTCCGCCCGACTCTAACGTTCCGTTTACTTCTTTGACATCTTTTTTGTCATCACTTTTCAGTTGTTCCCTATTATTATCAATTGATTCACTGGTAGTATCATTGGTTTTGGGCAAAGGTTGCACTTTTTTGACGCCGACGGGCACCTGATGGGGATGTCCGGGCACTGTTGGCATCATATCTGCCACTTTAGTCGCTATATTATCATCTGAAATGACAGCTCGTAGTGTCGACCGATAGACAGCCGCGTGATCTTCGTTACGTTGACTTTTGCCCGCATTTATGGTTCTGTTATTAATTAAATAAACAATAATAGTATCAACACTTCAAAGCAAATCCAATGATATAGACTTACTCTGCGTAACCGGAATTGAAGGGAAGTTTAGTGATATCTCGCGGCACTATAATTGGCTATAAAGACAACAATAATTAAGATTACGATTAGACACGTGTGGGACAGGTATGACATGTTTGGCAACAGTTGTTGAATCAATCAATACCCGCATGATATGATCGGCTGATACTTGTATTTCATCGTCAGATTGTAATAACAGAAACTCTGGTCGAGTGTAACGAAACTTCAGGTTCTGTGCGTTGATAGCGTTGGCCGTCGATGACTGATGGTGTGGTCGGCCATCGCCCGAGCCGTTAGCTAAGCCGCCGTTGGGATTGGCGTCCAAATTGTTGATCGCATTATTCAACGCACTCTTCAAACGGCCCAACATTTTGGCCAACAAATGGCTTATTAAAAGTTTTGTCACAAATAATAATACAATTAATTGATTGATTAAATGTTTTTATAAATTAGTTGTCAATTAAAAATATATTTTGTACTTTTGTTTTGTAATTCAAAAATAAAAGTAATAATCAAAACGTGAATCAAATTATAAACAAATAATTGAGTCAAACATATTGACGATTCATATCATCAATCAATTGGTGTCTAAAAGTAATTATTATATAAATTGTTTTCAATTATTAAACTTAATTTAAGTTTAAAGTGTTGAATGAGTTGTTATTAAATGAATTCAAACGACAATTACATTGAAAAACAAAACAATGAATTGTTTTTCAAAACAAATTTTCAATTGATTTTCAATTCATAGAGTTTTTGAATACAAAAACCATTGAATACATTGTAAACACAAATGACAACTAATAAAATCGCCAATCGATGACGTCATCACTTCATATATAACCAGCAATTTTTTAATTGACTTTTAATATACATTTGTTTTAAAGCAATTAAATTGTGTATTAATTAGTTAAGTAATTAAATTATAACAACTTGTGCTAAACAAACACATTATTAAATCAATTAAAAATAAGTAATTAAAATTTAATTACAAACCCAACTCTCTATAAGTGTGTAGAGGTGTTGAGTGCATAGTAAAGCCAAACACCTCTACATATCCCGACCGATGCCAACAACAGCCATATGTTTATATAGTATTGCATAAGAAATGGGCGTTAATTTGATTTGACTTTTATAAGTGTTTATAAATAATAATATTATTTAAATGTAGTAATGATTTAGCGATTAAATGGTGTGTTAATGAACTCAGACTTTAAACACGTTATCAATTAAATCAATTGAATGACAGTATTGTGAAACCAAACCAAACCACTAATCAAACCAGTGATTTGACAGTCAAACCAATGATTATTAACACAATTTATATAACAACTACTAGTCTTTTAAATTAATTTTAATATAACTTTTAATATAAATATTTAATTATTGTTTTTATAGATTTAAAAAAAGAGATTTATATATTTTTTTTTTGAGACCAAAGACTTATTTTTAATGTGATTTTAGTTTGTATTTTAAAAAATTAATTTTCAAATCTTTTAGTGGATTAGTATTATTAGTATAACTTTATGACTGCAACTAATTTGTGATATAATTAATTGATTATAAAAATTATTGTCAATAAAAACCAAATATAATGAGCAAAAGTCCGGCGAAGAAACCGTTGGACACAAATGGGGCTCAAGCGGAAGAAGTGGTCACTTTGTTAGCCGACGAAAAGCCGCCGCCAGAGCTCCGTAATTGGATGACAGATATATCGGCGGCTCTCCAAGAGGTGCCCATTTGGAAGCTAACGATACCTGGTATTGATTCCTACATTCAATGCAAATCAATATGAATTTGATTGATATGTTGATGTATTTAATTACCCGATCAATATAGGATCGCACGACTCGGGATCGTACGGCCTGTCCGTAGATTTAGGCATAAGTCCCGATCGGCCAGACCTGCAGCGCTCGATGTTCGTGCGGCTATTCAAGTGTTTTTCGTTGCCGATGATCCACCGATGGACCAAAACTCAGTCACTATCGGTGACCCGACAACTAGAGGCCGGCATTCGCTACATCGACATCCGGACCGCTTCCAAAGTGGACGACAATAATCTATACTTTTGTCACGGATTATACGGACCACAAGTCATTGATATGTTGACCGAAATTAACACATTCCTACAGCACAACCAAAGAGAAGTGGTTTTCATTGATTTCCAACACTTTTACCGACTTTCCGATGATGACCACAAACATCTGACCACACAAATAGTTAGCATATTTGGGCGTCGATTAGTGCCCTATAGTTCCCAACTATTGATGGATAAGATTACATTACGGTATTTATGGGACAAACGACAGCAAGTGTTTGTCTATTACCGTAACGATACGGCACGTATGGATCAGCCAGTGCTATGGCCGTCCCGATGTTTGCCCAATCCGTGGGCCAACACAATGAGTCGCGAAAAGTTGACCACATTTTTGGATAACCAGATGAACGCTCGACCGCCCAATAGTATGTACGTAACGCAAGGCATACTGACGCCAAGCAATCGGTACGTTGGCCTACATTTCTACTCATCATTGCGCACAGATTTGGCTGATATTTGCAACAATTGCTTAACTAATTGGTTGGACGAGAAGAGTGCCGGCGGTAAAGGACCCAACATTGTTATGTCGGACTTTATCGAGTGGAACAGCTATGAGATGCCGTTAAAGACGGTTAGACTAAACGACAAATTAGCATTAAATGCCAAAAATTAAATGTCAATTTAAAACAATTTTATTTCAATCATTTTATAAATGTATATAAAAAAAACTTATCGCAAAATTGCATTCCTATCTAATAGTATGTGTTGTGTATTGTAATAGTTGTAAAACATTTGGTAATATTATATAATAAATATAATAAAAAATAATTTAATAGAAAAAACTACTTATAAATAAAAATCTATTAAATAAAAATCTAAATTTAATATATAAAAGTTTTGGTCACTTCTAAACAATGGCTAAATTAAATAAATCGTATTTTTACAAAGTTTTTATGAACAAAATTATCGCCATAAAAAAGTCACTCAAAATGTGTTGTTATATCTCTGTATAGAAAATGTCATTAAAAAAATTTAATGAGAGTTTTAATGGGAAATAAATAACAAAAACAGGCAAATAATGAGAACAATTGCTAAATTATATGGCATTTCTATATTAAAACTAAACTAAATGTAGGCAACGAATGCCTATTTATTAAAAGACTATTTGTTTTACACATAAATTATATATCAGATTCAGATCTAATAAAAAGATTAGTTATTTTCCTGTAATATATAGCAAAGTTCTACATTAATCGCTATGTAATTCACAACCAGAGATAAAAATATTAAATTAACATACATTTTGATCGACTATTTACATCAAATACGATAATTATATTTACAGTAACTATAGTAGTAACCATTAGTATATATAAAAAAAAGTTCATAGAAACTAAATTTAAATAAACTTATATTAAAAATTTATGGCACTATAGATATATCACTATATTTATAGTTATAGGCACTAAAAGTAAGTTATAAAAAGATAATGAATATGGATATTATGACAACGATAACATCAGGTCAAGTCTATACAAATGTTGGATTATGTTTGGCGTTATGATTATTATTATGGCTATTGTTGTTGTTATTGTTATTGTTATGTTGGTCAGTGTCCCGATCGTCGTACCAAGCGATCAATTCATTGTTGAACGAGTCCGAGACAACGGCCGGTCCCTTAGACGACTGTCCCGTCATATCGTGTGGTTGGGGTTTAGCACCTAATGATGGGCTAACCGTTGATGACGGACGCGACTGTTGACTCACAATACTTGACTGTCGGTAATGAATAGCAGATTGTGATGGATGAGTGGGCACAGGTGTGGGTTGTTGTGAATTGCGGTGCTTTTGGCTGTATTTATAGAAGTCTGCCAACTCAAACGGTTTCTCTTCCTCCCAATATGGCTGAAAGTGACCAACACTTACGACAGTCACTTCCACACCATTACCCGACGGTACGGTTGGAGACAATGGTATCGAAGACGGCTTTACGCTGACATTATCACCGTTTATAGACCTGCTTATGGATGCGATAGACATTTGTGAGCCCATATGAGATGGTGTGGGAACTGGTGACGCTAGTGGTGGTGTTGATGCTGGCAATGATTGTGGTGGTGATGGAGTTGATAATGCTTTTGATGTGGTTGTCGGTGCAATTGGCGCCGTATTCACTACATTAACGTATAATTCATTGTCTGAATCTGGAATCGATTGATTAGTATTTCGTTCGTTAATGTCTTTGGAAGTGTTTGAATGCGATGATTGTGAAGGCGTTGATCTCGGAGTTGATTCAGAATCAAGCGATGTCTCGATCCAAGTCTTGGGCGCTTTAGAAGCCGGTGGAGGCACTGGCTGTACGTTATGTTTGACTTGAGATTTATTAACCGGTGATTGATTGGTCATAAATTTAGGTGATGTTACCAAATGCGGACTCATCGGTGATGTCATTTGACTCGATATGCTATCATTTCTGGCTATAATTTGTTCATCAAAATTAAATAATGACTTTTGATTAGTCTTCTGATGGTTTCTAATGTGAGACATCATTGAACGATCCGTCACATCAGTACAAACCATATCTGGACTCATGGGTTGATTGGGCTCATAGTCATAGTACAGACGACTTTCAGATGGGTTAACAAGTGGTGACCGAATAGGAGGTAAATATTTAGACGATTGGCATTCACTGGTAGGAAGTGTGGGCAATGGCCTCTTTGCCATGTGATGGTTAATGGCAACGGGTGTGGGACTCTTTGGCACATTATCGACAGTATTATCTGTTCGGCTATTAGCTCTGTAAAAGGGATAGTGATTGTGATAATGTTTGTGATGCTGTGAGTCATTGCTATACAAATTTTGGTAGCTATCGGCCGATCCCTGGGATGAAGTTCTGGACCTTCGTTGACTATTGTCTAAACTATTACTTCTATTCAATTGACTGTTTTGTATGTTTTGATTGTCGTTTTGTTGCAAATATACATAATTTTTATTGATAACAGTTGGCTCTTTGGCGGTAATGGTCTGGACGTGTTGTGTTGATCTAAGTTGGTTGTCGTCGTAACTCTTATTCACATTAGATGTCCGTCGATGGTTGGCAACGCTGTCCAACTGATCGGATGTATTGCTGTATCTGCTATGAACATAAGGTGATGTCTGGATGTGTTTAGGCTTATGTTGTTCGCCCAGATATATGACACTTGCGTTAGTATCGCCACCACTACTGCCGGCGGAGCTGTTGTTGTCAAAGTCGTTCAAATTTTTCAACATTTCATTAGACTCTTCGTCGGTGTCGTAATCAAAAGTGGGCTCCAGTTTGGCGGCCGCCGATCGGGGCCTTTGAATAGCTTGAACCCTATTGACCAGCGATGTGACCGACGGTGATAGTGGGCGAAGAATGCGTGAACTGTTGTTATTATCATTGAATTGTTTGTTAGTTGTGGTGATAGGTGTTGGAGAGGCTGGCAATGGAACTAATGACGTGTGAAGACTGGCCGACCTCTTCATTAATAGTTGTTTGTTATTACTTTCGGTAACAAAAAATTTCTTTAAACTATTTTCACACTTTTCTCTCGACTCGTCGGCCGAATGGCTGACATTATCTTCGCTTAAATCCTCGGCCGATTGGATTCGTCGAGATTTAGCCATTTTAGTGGTCGCTATTTGACGCCTGACGGCCATTAGTCGGCCCTCCATGTCCTTCATTTTGGCCAACGACTGTTGATAGGCTTGTTTACGTTGTTTTCGTACATTTTTCTTTGCGTTAACATCTTTGGCCAGTCGTGTGGCGGCGGCCACTATCTTACTCTGGATCTCGTACTCAAGTTCTAGCTTTGATAGTATCTCTTCCTCTTTGGTCTTAGATTTCATTAATAGCTTTTCATTCAATGTGAAGGCAGTCCCCACTCGTCGTCGGATTTGTGGCACCGGTTCTCTCGCACTCAACGGTGTTTCGATCGGTAATTCACCCGTCAATTCCTGCCCGAAGACAATCAATACATTCATTATAGTGTCGCTAAACAATGGTACCAATTATACAATCACTTACCCCTTCCTTAAGACATAGGGCCCGAAGTTCGGCCAACTTGTGATGGAGAGCCTCTTCTAACAACTGTTTTCTCACTTTTAATGTCTCAAACATTTTGCATCAAATTCTTCCACTTTTTTAACAAACTTTTTTTTGACAACTAATTGTATGACTATTATTGACCACTACTTCCCGATTAATTGAATGCAATTGGGGAAGCGATAGGTGTCTTAACACAAACAAAGATACATTAACCACAACTGACACTAAAACTCATGAGTAATAATAATATTAAAGCATTTCATATATTGAGGTGATATGGATGTGATGTGTGACAATCAAACACTACAATACAATGTAAAAACAAGTGGTTATTGACTACCTATTCATGCAATACAATCGTCAATATGGCTAACATTGCAGGTAATGCCCAATAAATACTCAATAATAATATAATGAGTCAATACATTGCATTGCATTACAAACAGAGTCTTACAGACAGACTGTTATGCAGTGAATGCACTGAACGTGGCTGAGGTTCAGCCAGTTTTGTGTTCACAAACTTACAGCACATATCGTGCGGGGGAGTGACTGAACCCATCTATAACTTGATTTACATTTACATAAGTTAATGATAAGTTCATAGCATTATTATTATAATTAATTTAATTGTAATTTTTAAGTTGAAATTATATAATATTATAATTTTTTAAATGCAATATTCAAGGGTTTGTATTGAAAAATAATTGTTAGGCGTTATTGAATGGCATTAAACACCATCAATGACGGCATATGAATGCCCCTAATATATGTGAAATATATATTTCACTGAATTTTAAGCACAATTTACACATTAAAACACAATTATAATGACTAATTCAACAACAATTTTATTAATAAATTTACAGATAAATACATGTATTTATAGCCATTGATTTCCTAACAGACACAACACTTTTGTTTTTCAAACGACAATTTATATGACAAAAATTTTTATCAATGTTTATTCACATAGGAAAAAATAAACTTTTATCCAGGACAATTATCAATAATTATAATTAGAACAATTAATATATTTTCAAAATTGTAGTTTTTGTTTCAAGATTAACAACAACAACCACAAAATATTATTGATTACAAATTGTAATTTACAATTCACTTACTTTTATAATTAGTTTAAATTGATTAAAAAGTTTTTTTAAATATATAAAAAGTTGTTATTAAAACTTTTAATTTAAAAATTTTAGTTTAAAACTCAATAGTAATACAAATTGGGATTTGAAGTGAGGGTAGAGTCGAGTGAATGAATCCAAAACTTTTGATTCAAAAAAGAGAAAAAACTTTTTGTCAAAAAGAGTTATTAAAGGAAGGGTTGAGTGAAACTCAACATTCATGTGGAAGTGTGTCGGTGTATGAGAATATGATGATAAAACTTAAATAACAAGTTTTAGGATGAGATAAACTAGAAATATAATATTACATTCATATAAAAAACAGCACAACAATAAAATAAAAACATTATTTAATTTTGTTTTGTTCATTTATTTAATCTCTTAAGGCATTAAATGGCAGATAATACTTATATTACATGTTATATTTATATATAATTAGGAGATGATAGTTCTGAATGTATGCTTAGGGCCACAAATGGTATCGTTGGCAATACAGACTCTATCGGCCGGTGCCGTAAATAGTTTGCCACTTTCGGCACAAACGCATAGTTGGTATATATTTTTGTATAAATTGTGTCGTGGTGTTGATGTAGGTATTGCTTGTTCAAGATTTCGCAACTGTATGTCCATCGACTCCAGAGTTATCTATAATGAGAGAGAGAGAGAGAGAGAGAGAGAGAGAGAGATTTAAATACAAGAATAGTAGTAAATTATTATCTGTAGTTTTGAGAGTTGTTTTTTGCCGTAAAATATGCAATACATGTCTGTTTTTACTAGTAATTAACTACTAAATACATGTGTGTTTAACTTGAAATAAGTATTTTGAATAACAAACTTACTTTTCCCTGTTTTGACTTAAGCCGTAAATCATTTAGACTGATGGCCGACACATCCCCAAGTCTGGACTCCATGGCTATGCTTATCGGCGCTGTTAGGCTTACCCGACGCTCGGGCGCTATTAGTCGTAGGTCTGAATGGCCAGTGGCCAGAATAAGTGGCGTTTGAATTGATTTTGAAAACCTCAATCCACTTAAGTCTAAAAATATTCAAATAATTTAAAAGTTTTAAATTAAAAACTTTATAAAAACCATATGAAACATACTGTCCACTTCAAGTGTATCGGTAGCGACGGTCACTTTATCTTTATTAGCGTTAAACAATAGCCGGCCATCTCTGCCATTAATACGAAAATCATTAGATATGGCCCTAACTCTTGAGTTTCCGATATATATTTTATTTGTTATTTTGCCGGTGACTTTGCTCCGGGCCATCAGTGTTATGTTGTCGTCCGATATAAGTCTCAAATTTTGATCCTTTATATAATTATATCCATTATATTTATTATTATTTTATATTTATTATATTTTTAATATCGATAACAAGAAAGATGAAAGATTAATTCATATTTTTGAAATTATACTGATAACTATCTTTATAATTGTGTGCAACTGGTTTTTTCTCTCTCATACATATCAGCAAATGCTTAAACAAGTATTTATTATAAATTGTAATCGTTATTCAATGTCCTAATTATGGTGTGTTTGTATTATGAAAAAACTATTTTAATCCTATTTTAATCACAAATTTTCTCAAATAACTGATTCAACATAAAATTTTTTATATTATCTATTTGTAAATGTGTGAAGAAATAAACATTTTGTTATCTAAATTTATCTTAAATTGTTTCAATGCATACAATTAGTTCACATGAGATTATAAATATGAAAAAATATTAATTAATTTTCTTACTATTTTTGTCAAAACATTTATATTATGTTATTAATGATAAAAATTTTAATTTAGATATATTTATATTAGTTATATTATATAACTGAAATTTGAGCAAACATTTAATGGGAAATAAAAATATAATTTCAATTAATATAAGAAAAACTTTTTTCAAAGAATATATAATTTTTTATTTTATTTTTTATTTTGTGTGCAAATTATTTAACGAAATTTAATACTTTTCTGGAGCTAATAGTTGTGGCAAATAAATGGTCGTCAATGTAAGCGTTACCGTTGAGTGTCATCCCATCGGAGTCTACTCTCATATTTGCTAAACCATTCTGTTTTGGTATCAAAAATTCAAACCAAAATATTATATAAAAATTATGAATAATATATTTAGTTATATATAGTTTTCAAACTTTTTTTTAAATAAATAAATAATTAATTTATCAAATTTTATTAATTGTTATTAGGGAAAGAAAGAAAGAAAGAGAGAGAGAGAGAGAGATGTGTTGTGAATACCATGGAGAAATTGAGTACAGAGATGATCCATAGAGTTAGGGCAGCATTTAATACAACCAGTGCTGCTATTAATATAATTAAAATATATAGAAATTTCTTTCTCCATCCGTAGATACCAATCTTGCACTCATGTTTGACCCGTTCATCTGCGCCATCATTAGGATTCAGAAGACATCTCCAGTAATTGGTTTGTTTACCCGCTTTTGCGGCCGCTATCGACATCTTTTTCTTCTTGTTATTGGACATTGTGTTTGATTTATTAACTACAATACAATTGTGACAAAATATATAATTAAATATAATTTGTTTTAATAAAACTAAAAATATTGTATAAATTAAGAAAGTTTGAGATTATGTAACCTATCACTAGAGAATTAGTCAACCCGTCACTATTGAATACGGATGTTATTTCCACACTTTCTTTGATATATGAAAACTAATTTATAACTGATTTATTGAACCGATTCATGAGATGTGATGACCCAAACAGAGACATAACATGAAAAACAAGAAAACGGCATTTTTTTGTAATGTTTTTTCTTTGGAAAACACATACCGGTGCTAAAAGTCAGTGCCTGAGAGGCTGGAAGATCAGTGAAAGCATACAAAACAATATCATAAGACATAAACAACTGGTAAACGGCGAGAGAGAGAGAGAGAGAGAGAGAGAGAGAGAGAGAGAGAGAGAGAGCTGATGAGAGTGAACCCAACGGAAACATTTAATTCAGTGCATCATTGAGTCCCAAAACATAATACACTGTTTAACTTATGCCTCAAATATTTTGTTTGTTACAGAAAAAGCATTAAATAATAAGACTTTTTCCCGAACATGTTATTTCAATTCTCATGTCATTTATTATATATTATTTCCAATTATTGCACATAATTTAGGATTTCATTAAGCAATTAACAGAAATGGTCAAGAAAAATAAAATAATATAAATCAAAAATTATAATAAATATAAATGTATTTGTTTTCACAAAAATATTGTAATTAAGAGAGAGAGAGAGAGAGAGAGAGAGAGAGAATAAAAATAATATCTACTTATTTCTATATAAATAATATCTATTTTACAGAATATTTTGTTTACAATACAACTAAATATTATTTGTATATAAATCTTCAGAGTAGTGATGATGACTGAGCAGAATATTGAATATGTTTTGGATATTTTGTGTTAATTTTGACTTTTTGGAAGAATAAATTTATTAAATATTAATATTTTGGGCAAATATTGTCGGTCAATAATAATAGGAATAAGAAAATTGGTGCAAAAATAAACTAATCCACTGTAATGAATGGCAGCAATTGTTTGGTCACAAAACAGCCAATTGATTGCACTGTGTTTGCAATAATAGTGCAAACATTGCAAACCATTGATTAGCCAAAATCATCGGCGGCTCACAATAAATGGCATAACATATAAATGAAGTAATTATATAACCGTTTTGTGTATTCGCCTGAGCATTGTTTGAGAGAGAGAGAGAGAGAGAGAGAGAGAGAGAGACTAATACTATTATATAAAACATTTCACATAAATAGTAGTCCCTATTTGATGATATGTTAACTCAAATATAAGCTTATCATTCATAATGCATAAGCGGTGCAACTATTGGCACTGGTATTTAGTCGGCAATGTTGTGCCCATAGATTATATAATACATATAAACGGTATGAAAGGCTAATAGCATTTATTTGATCACAAATTCACTGATGGCTTCGTTTGAATTGTCAAAACATGAAAATCCTATTAGATTTCAGACACAAAAGTGAAATTGAGAAGAGAGGGGGAGAATAAGATGATGAACACTGAGAGAGAGAGAGAGAGAGTGAGAGAGAGAGAGAGAGAGAGAACAAAATATTTTATCTAAACGATGATATAATATATATTGAAAAACGAGTAAAAACTAAATAAAACTGTTTTATTTTCTATCATTTATTCAGATTTATATATCAAAATTTTTTATGGCAAAGAGTTAAAGAAATTTTTTTTATACATTTAGACATTAATCTACAATTGCATTCAATATTCACGTGAAATACATTTGTAGAGAGAGAGAGAGAGAGAGAGAGAGAGAGAGAGATGTTCTGAATTCATCATAAAAATCTATTTGTTGGCCAAAAAGTGGCACTTCTTTTACTTTTTATTTATATTTAATGCAATGATTTGCTTCAATAAACTTCAATAAACATATATAAAAATAAGTTTTTACTAAAACGCGGCACCAATTTGTTTGATTTACTTTTTAAAATAGCTTTACATTTAGTCTACATTTTATATGTTTTGAAATTAAAGTTTTAAAAAAATTATATCAAACTCTTTAAATAAAAAGTTATACATAATTTTTCACACACAATAAAATATACAATAGTTTAGCTCATCATTTAGCTCAACATCTAAATGCATGGGAAGGGTTTGGTATGGTATTGGATGGGCTTTATATGGTGTGTGCAGGTGTTTATTATTATTAATGTATATTTGCATATGTATAAGTTGCATAAGCAGGTAGGTAGTTATTTGATATAAGATAGCTAGGCTAATTCATGATTACATACCACTTTTGGACATCCCGACCACCAGACACTTTTTGAGACGGCAACTTTTACATGATGTCCTATTTTTCTTATTGATAACACACTGGCCATTGTTTTTACACTCTCCCAGTGCCGACAGATTATTATATGTTCGGCCAAAAAATGACTATAAAATAAAATAAATAAATTAAAAAATTATATAAATTTAATTTTAAATATTAAGAAATAAAATTAAAATTAAAAAAAAGTTTTTGCGTTTAATAAAATGTTTGTGCTTTTAATTTTTTTTCCCTCATAATAAGCCTTTATAAATTAAATTAAATTATTTTTAATGTAAATAACAAAATGAAAAGAAAAATTTCATGTTTGCATTAAATGAGAAAATAATTGATTGAATATTTAAAAGAAGAAGAAGTAGAAGAAGAAGAAGTAATAAAAATAAAAATAAAAAATTAAATTAAATTAAAAGAATTATATGAATAATAATAATAATAATAACGATAATCATAATATTCAGATGGAAAGGCAATTTAATAACTGGTTTTCTCTCGTTGTAGTTATTGAGTTCAGGTATAGTAGAGTACAATTCAATTACTACATCCAAATGATGACATCATTAACATAATGGTTAAGAAATATGTTTTCAAATGTATTCTTCAGTACAACATAACAGAAGAATGAAATAAATAAATAAAATTTATATATAAAAAAAAAGTGAGTCACAGACACGACATCGAGATTAACACAAATCTATATGTATTATATGGTTTAGTTATGTATTTTATATGCCATACACTATATTGCTAACTATTGTACACTATACAACTGTATGCTAACTAATAACAAGAAAAAAATATATAAAGTAATAAATGTTTGATTATGTAATGCCTTTTCAATGCATTATATTATAATATTATTATAATATTCTTTACATTATATTAATAATGTTGTTTGCATTGCATTACCAATACAACTCTCTCTTTAAACTATATTATAATTATGTGATTTACCATTCATTACAACCATTATTATGATTATATGCAACTAATTTGCAAATATTTTAACATAAAATACAAAAACTAGCTTATTTTGTATTAAAATTTTTAAAGTTTCACAATTTTATTTCATTGTATGAATTTTTTAGGCGTCCATAACAATGATAAAACTTATTTTGAATATTGAGTGAAAGTGTTGTGCAAAATATATTAAACACAAAAATATATAGAGATTCCCTTAAAAAAGTAGAGAAAATGTGAAAAATAATAAAAATTGTTTTGTGTTTTTAATTTAATACAAATAAGGCATAACTATTAGTCAATTATACAATTTGGGCAAAACGTGCGCTCAAAAAAAAAAGTTTTATTATTTTACACCAAATAATGGCATTAAATTGTTTTATTTTATTGAAATTCAGTTTTATTTTAGTCACACCTTTAGCTATAAAATAAAATGTTGTATATTATTATTATTATTATTCACTCCATTATCTCATTTAGTTTATTGTTATATACGAAGACTTTTTTTGATAAATAATTTTGTTTTTTATTGTTTACCAAAATAAAAACATTACATCAAATTGTAATTTGAGTTACAATTGTTTTATATTTTGCAAACAATTTACAAATTTTCAGTTTGTCTTTGTGTTAAATAAATATTTAAAAAAACACATTAAAATAAATATATAGTGCAATATATTTTATGCAATTTTGAAAGCTTTATTTTTTAATTGATTTTGTCTAAATTAAATCAAAAAACACATTTTGATGTTTTAAAAACATCTAATATTTCGTAAAATTTGAACTAAAAAATTACTTTTGATTAATGAAATAAATTTTCAAAAACACATTTCAAAACTAAAAGTGGAGTAAAAATTTATTTAAAATTTATTAGATCTTACGGAATGTGAGAATATCTATCGTCCCATCCATTCATATGAGAGAGAGAGAGAGAGAGAGAGAGAGAGAGAGAGAGAGAGAGAGACAGAGAGAGAGAGAGACAAAGAGAGAGAGAGAGAGAGGGAGAGAGCGAATAGCAAGAATAACACAAAAAACACAAATAAAATAGAGTGAAATATTATGTTTGAGAAAACAGTTTTTGAGCCAAAATATTATTGGAAAAGAGAAAAATAGAGATAGAAATATAAAAAAGATGAGGATATAGTGTATGTAAAAACGTCTATAAAATCAAAATAAATTGATGCATAGGTTGGCTTCTGGCTGTGGCGGATCTCCCTGAACGCCATCGCCTTAACTATTTATTCAGCGCCCGATTGCCGGTCAATATGAGACACAATGCCATCAATGCCTTCATTGCACGCTATTATTGGATTTGTATTCAAAGACGCGTTCATCCATTTCACAGATATATCATCCCAGGTTTGAATCATATTACAGCTCAACATACTGTATATACTAGTGACTGACCGGCTACTTAAATCATACCCAAAAAAAGTATCTCTCTCTCTCTCTCTCTCTCTCTCTCTCTCTCTCTCTCTCTCTGATGTAATAAAGATTGATCACCGAAACAAATACCATTCACTCAAACTATCTATAAATGTATGGCCAGATATTTAAATGAAACTGTATGGCAACAACTGATGCTAAAACTAACATGATACTACTGGTCCTTTTTTAAGCCCAATAAATATTAAACAATGCATCAATTATATAAGTAAAAATATAGTTATCAATGTAATTTTTTATGTGATAGGATTTGCAACATAATTACAACACAATGAGTTAGAGGTAAAAGATGTTATGGTTAAGCAACAAAAAAAGGCCAACTCTTTTACACTAATATGAATTAATGTGTTAATATATTTCATTGGATTAGTGTATTGTATTTATTATTATTTATATACACCAGAATTATTGTCAAATATATTTGTTATAAAGGATTATATTAGTGAAGACACGATAAACTGACGGTAAAGACAATACTAGTAGAAGATTCTTCATTGTAGGAAAAAATTGGTAAAAATATAAATAACATATAGAGAGTGTGTGTGTATGTGAGTGAGAAATGATGTAAAAACGTGAATATAATACAAAAGTAGCTATCTATCAGTTTTATAGTATATAATACATTGTATAACATTTTCGTTGTTGTTGACAGCGTTTTGAATGTCACTCTGTGATCATGAAATATAGGTATAAAATGTATTTCTCTCTTAAGAGTATAAATATTTATCTTTCAAAACAAAACTTTGAAAATATAAGAGTTTAAAGTAATATAACAGAAGTTAACATACAATAGAGATTTACAATAGAAAACAGACCTAACTTTGAAACAAACTCAATAATGTGTGACGTGTATGTATTATGTCATAACGTGCTGGATCATTTTTTGGGATTGATTCCTAAACGACACTGTCATATAATACCATAATTTTATATTATAAATCCTATATGTCAGCAATAAACAGTATAAGTTTAAGTTTGAGCAATAAATGTATTTTTTATACAACAAATCATTTCATAAAAATAAATATTATTTACTTGGCCATAAATTGTATCAAGCTTATTTTTGTAGCAAAACTTATACAATGTAATGAAATGGTGATATAACTTATATAAGTTTTATTGTATAAAGTAAATATAGCATTTTGATCCAGAGGCAAATTAGATAAACATTGTATTCAAGTGTTTGAATATTCTCTCTCTCTCTCTCTCTCTCTCTCTCTCTCTCTCTCTCTCTCTCTCATACTTTCTATATATTAGGGCTATTTTTGTTAACAAAATGATGTGCCAAATGCCATGAATGAAAAACTCTTGTTTGACATAACTAACCATAACATATACCTTAACTAACATAATATTCAATTTAAATCATTATAACAATAATAATATTAGTAATGATATGACTCTTCATACAACTAATACCTTTTTGTTGCAAAGATATGCATGACTTGAGGACAGAAATAAAATGTTTTGTTTTTTACAAGTATCTAAATTTATTTTATATGCAAATTAGTTGAAAATTTAAAACTTTAAATAAATTTATTTTAATAATTTTTACTATAAATAATAAGCTTATATTTAAATACTTAAATTTAAAATCATTTAATTAAATAAATAGTTTTATGTAAATGTATTATATGGTGCTTGGCATTTATTTTTGTTTGATATTAATAATGGCTTATACAACACACGTAATAACTTATGGTTTAATTATAACTATAATACTGTCTCGTATTTGAGATGTGGCCGGAAATAAAATAATATTTAAGGCTTACATGTATTTAATATACCGTATATACGACACAAGTCATACATAATAGTGTAGACATAGAGATGAGGGGAGAGAGAGAGAGAGAGAGAGAGAGAGAGATTGGTATGAGATGTGGTGTTAGCAAGTGATGCATACCATTCAAGCAAAAAAAGGCACACAATTTCCTGATTTGTTGGACCCATTCAGCGATTGTGTCCGCAATTAAAGTCAGCGCCCGAAACGCATCGCCACTCAAACCTTATGTGTTTTGTGTGTATCTTATCCTCTAAGGAGTAATCGAGAAAATACATCAAAACGTAATACCATTTCAATTGTGAATGTGTGGTACGCCTGAAGACTTATGTCAAAGAAAATGCATTGAAATACACAGTAAGACACAACACAACACATACTTTCATTAACTTCATTCTCCTATACTTATGGTAGTGTAGAGTAGTGTATATATAAACTACTCTTATATTCCTATTCTTCTTATTATTATTAGTATTAGACAAGACTTAACTGTTAATACACTGTAAGGCTTTTGGCATTTATATTAGACATATATTTGATGCATTTGTCGATGGTCTTTTATTGGTCCAAATATGTCTGTAGTGCACAACTAATTAACTAAATGAACTACCGTTGCACTCCAGCCACTCTACCAAGAGTCAAAGGGTCATACAAAAAGACATTTTTGTTGCACAACTACAACATATTACTATACAATCACTACTTTTCGCTGTCATTCACTCAATGAGAGAGAGAGAGAGAGAGAGAGAGAGAGAGAGAGAGAGAGAGATAAATATCTGTTTCAAAAATCAACATTCAATTGCTCTCTCTATTCGCATCACTTATACATCTCTTTCTCTTCTCTATAGACAACACTTATTATTATTATTTCATTTCGTTTTTCGTTGCTTTACTATAATGTTTGTGAAAACTATTTTTAAAGACAATTATGTTATGTTTTGAATGGGATCAACAAATCTACTTAAACAACTCTCTCACTAATCAACTCTATTATAAACATCTGGAGATATATATATAGAGAGAAAGAGATTTTGAATGTTCATAGCATTTTAAACATCAAAATTACGCTAATATTAGTTTTAAGCAAAACCATTAAAACAAACTAATTACTAAATTCAGGAAAAAATTGTGTTGGTATTTATGCTAATATAAAATAAATTATATTAAATAATCAAATAATGTTTAAAATAAAAGCGTTTTATTTTAATGTTTTTATTAATAAAGACAAACACACATCGCTATGTTTCTGTGACATCTGTTTATCAGTCAATACACAAATTGTTAAGAAATTTAAATATTTTTTTAAACAAAATTTTTTTATACAATAAAACAAACAAACAAACGGCAAGCAGAATATTTAGGCTGCTATTTTTGACTTGTATATTTATTTATTTATTATGTTTTTTGTTTTGCTCTATATATTTGCCTTTACGCCTTCACTTCATATCTCATTTTTAGACAATTTGAATGACATATCAAATGATTGATAGATTTTCAAACATTTGAAATAAATTATTTTCTCCTTATTTTTCCTTTACTTTACTATTCTGTTGCTGTTGTTGTTGTGTTACAGACAATCCAATTCAATACCATCAAGAATATGGGTTTATATACTGTATATTGAGAGAGAGGGAGAGAGAGAGAGAGAAAGCAAAATAAATGATACATTACTTTAATAAATGGATTGAAAATGAAATAAAATAAAAATAGAAAAAATAGAAATTTCTGTTTTGTGTCTCAATATAATGCAAAAAATTGCATATCATTCAAATGATTAAATAATCATAAAATATATTTATAAATTCAATGGCTTTTTTGTATTCCCTTTGTATTCATTCATTCATTTACATTTGTATTAACATTTATTTAATCTATTAGTATATTACTAATAGAGGTTTTATAATATAAATATAATAGTTAAATAGATAACTAATAGTTATTAACTTTATTAGAGAATTTAATAGTGGAAAATATATTTTTATTTAAAATAATTTTTAGTAATAAAAGTATTATTAATAATAAAATTTATTTGTAAAAATTTAATTAATTTTAGTGATGTTTCTGCAAACGTTGCACATGAATGCCAGTTATGTTATAAATTATAGCTATATTTACCAATAAATCATGTAATATTTTAGTAAATTAAAACAAAATGTAAATTAATTATATATAAAATTTCTACTTATTGGCATAGTAACAAAGTTTACTTTCAATACACCTGTTAATCTGTAAACTATATAAACATCAATATTTCTAATTTAATATTATAAAATAAAATTTAAATTATTTAAACAATATTCTTATATAATACTTAAAATTTTAATTGAAATATAATATTATCAAAATAATAATCAAACAAAATGTTTAATAAAATTATCATATGTATTGTGTTTCAATTTATCGTACTAGGTAAGAATTTTTAAATATAATATAATATTTAAATAAATAAATAATTTAATTAATTTATATTATATTAAAATTAATTAAACAGTGGTTTGTCAACGAAAGTGCGTTAATGAAAATCAAATGTGTGGCGGATTTGCGGGCATTCAGTGTTGCGATGGCCAGGGATTGAAGTGTAAGCTCAATGATAATAATGGACAGATTGCCGATGCATCGGGTGTTTGCGTCAAACAAAGTGGCATTAAATGTGTTAATTTGAATGGTATTTGCGGTGGTTTTGCAAACGCCAAGTGTTGCGATGGACTCAAATGTTCATATACTGTTAAAGGTAGTTCAGCCGGCAACTGTGTATCAACTTGATACTAGCAAGTGTTTAGTTATAATAAAAGTTCCTATGTCAATTATTATTATCTAATTGAACTTTGTAATTTAAAAAATAAAATTAATTTTGTGAATTTAGTACAATTATTTTGTTTTAATAAATTAAGAAATATTTTGATTAATATATTTATGTTTTTAGATAGCATTGTTTTTAATTTTAAAAAACTGTTGTTTTGAAACTTAAAATATAGTAATAAATATTATTTTTAACATCTGAAAAATTGCTTCATTCAATTGTACTTTTATTTGTTTGTTATAATTTTTAAAAATTATTTAATTTTGTATATATAAAACAATAATATATATTGCAAAATAATTTTTACTCTGACACAATAATAGGCTACAATAGCGCTTAATACAAGTGTTAAACAATAATCAATCAATTATAACAATTATATTTTCAATTTGCTCATTTATTTTTGATAATTAATTTTTATATAAAAAGTGCTTTAAAATATATTTTATTTTTATTTAATAAATTTAGTAATTGATATTTTCAGCAAAATAAAATGCTAAATAAAATTATTATATGTTTTGTGTTTCAATATATTGTTTTAGGTATTTATTTGTTAATATAAATATTTTGTTTTAGTAATTACTATTTAACATTAATATATTAATTAACTAAATATTTAGTTGTAAGTCAACGGCAATGCGCTAATGAGACTCAAACGTGCGGTGGTCTTATCGGTACACTGTGTTGCAGTGGCCAGGGATTGACCTGTCAGTTAAACAATCAAAATGGGATGGTTAGTGACGCTCAGGGTGTTTGCGTTAAAAAGGGCATCAAATGTGTATCAGGAAATGGTATATGTGGTGGGTTTGCAAATGCCCAGTGTTGTCCTGGCTCAAGATGTTTCTACTGGCCGGGTAGCGATGCTGGCACTTGCCGGCGCTTTCCTATTTTACCATAAAATTAAATTGTATTGCAATTTCATTGCTCACAAAAATATGGTTTAACAATTAAAATTTGTTTTAAATGATTTAAAATGATTTTTTCTATTTATAAAAGACTATCATATAATATTATTTTTGACAACATCTAAGTCATGAATAAAAATTAAATTAAACATAAAATTTAATTATTAATTTTTAAATTTATTTAATAATTTACTAAATAAACATTAGTATGTTTTTAAAAATGTAAAATGTATTTAATGTTATTTAAAAGTTTTAAATTAAAACATTAACATTTTCAAAACTAATAATAAAATTATAAAAAATAAATGAAATACTATTTTATAACTATTACAACTGATGTTGAGCATCCGAAAAAAGTTTGATTTAGTAGTAATTATATTTATTTGAAATAACAATTATTATTAAAATTAACAAACCATATAGTAATTATAAAAAATAAAATTCATAAAGTTACAAAATCATCTTTACATAATCAACATATTACAAGTGTGAATATAGTTATTAACATTATATTTGACTTGTTCAGTTTGATATATATTTTGGGTATAACAAGTTAAAATTTACAAGTGCAAATTAATACTTGTATTTAAAATACTATTAGTTTATTTAACAATATTATTAAATACAAGTTTCAATAACAAAAATGCTAAATAAAATCATTGTTTGTTTTTTGTTTCAATTTATAGTTTTGGGTAAAATATATTTGAAATTTAAATTATTTAAAATAATTAATTTGCTTATAATCAGAATCAAATGTTTCATTCTCTAAAAGCTTGTCGGCGCTCTTGTAAGTAACTTACCAAGGTGCAATTCATAGAGAA
>JAQIWK010000019.1:0-37810 GCA_034695265.1 Dissorhina ornata | reverse complement strand
ATTATTAGAATATTTTATTTAATGTTTGTTTAATATTTTTTAGTAAATAAATGAATTGAATGTTTATTTATTTATAATATATTATTAGTTATTTATTAGTTAATGACATAATTGAAGATAGACATCATTTAAGCCATTGATCACTTGATGGGTCTATTTGATCGACTCATTAGATCTATTGAGTTTAATATCAGTTATGGTATTCTCTTTGAGTTAATGATATAACTTTGTATTAGACATCGATTAGCAATTAATTCTTATTAGGTTATCAAACATAACATATCATTAAATGAAATACAGCTTTATATTTACTAATTAATACTTAAATTTATATTTAATTTAAATATAGAATTTTAGAAGTTGTAAATATAAAATTGATTAATTTATCGTTAAAAGTAAAAAATAATTGTATTTAGAGTTTTCAAACATTGGATAAATTTAGTATTAAATCTGGTTTGAATTTTTTTGTAAAAATCTAGTTTTGTATTTATTTTGATTGTATTCTAGTTTATAGTGATAATGATTTTCAAAATGTTTCAATTATTTATGAATACAATATATAATAGACAATACATTTATTGTGACTCTTATGGGTGTGTAAAACATTGTCTATTTTATGTTTCATTGTCTATCGATTGTTATTCTGTATTAATATATTTAAAATTCACTTTTGTTGCCAAACCCAATGCGCCCATCATTTATGATATTACATAAAAAACTAGTATATTAGCATTGAATGAAATAAATCAATAACAAGATTTTGTTGATATGATTAAAAACGGATGTTTTAAACTAATATTCATTCAATCAAATCAGTGAATCGATGGCCAGAAAACTTATTCATGTAATAAAAATTTTCTAATTTAGGAAATTTATTATTATTAAAAACTTAATAACATTTATTTGTTATAATTAGAAATGATATTTTAGATTAAATACAAATAAAGCTTGTCCACTGTTTTTAAATTAACTAGCAAATGTTTAAAACTTATGTTAAAAATTATGTTTTGCAATATTTTAACCACTTTTTTAACAAACTTATTTTTAAAAAATTATGGTTTAACTTATTATACTAAACACATGTCATACATGTAGAAACATTGGTGTAATATATATTTTATATTATAAAAAGTTGTGTTTTAATTTTAAAAAACCTTTTCATGATTTTCGTGTAAATCGTGTTTTGAAATTATATTATCTTATTGTATATAAAAAATTATAAAAAGAGTGAAAATATTTGAGTTTTTATAGACAATTATTTATAAAATAATTATAATGAAACTGAAATCCATATATAGATATACAAGAAATTAAAGTCAATGTCAGTCAAGGGTGAGACGAGGCTGATAGAAGAAAATGAATAAATTGTTTTTTATTTATATTATTTTATTTATTAAACTATTTATAATTGTTTTCATTCATTAGTCACGCAAACAAGAGATTCTTCGAGATCTAAAGAATGGTTTAATTTTTTAAAATTATTATTATTATTATTATTATTATTAAGTAAAACCAGTTTTATAATATTAAAATGCTAATTATATATTGTGTGACATAATATCAAATTTTATTTATCTATATATAATATTCAATGTAAAGTAGATATTAATTTAAATTTAATAATAAATATTAAATAATAAATTTTAAACTTTTTAAAAAATTATATAATATTTATTTCAAGATTTACTTTACTTTCTATATATTGTCTATAAATGTTATGGAATATAGAGAATATAATGGGAGATAAACAGCACATCAGTCCATCTGCCGTCTAATTCTAGATTTTATTAAATTTATTTTTTAAAATATAAATTTAACCAGCTTAACTTTATAATTGACTAATTTATTTTTGATAAAATCAAATTTTACAAATATATCATAATTAAACAAATTCAGTTTGTTTGTAAAAATAAATTAAATTTTAATTAACTTTTTTTGTTTTGTTTTTATAAATTAAATTTGTGTTAAGTATATTATAAAATATTATTTAATAGTCTATTAAAATAATACCCATTAATTGATATTTAAAATACACATTTAAGTAGATACATATTGAGTTATAAAAAATAAAATAAATATTAAAAACTATAATTACTGATTTAATGGCCCAGTTTTATCTCAACATTTGGGACCAGTATTTTTTTTAAAAAATCAATTAACATTTGTATTTAAAAGCTATATTACCTAATTAGTAATTACATTAGCATATTATAAAGATATTTAATATTATTTATTTTTAATTATGTCTGGAAATTATAATCAATATAAGTTTTTTATTTAAATATATACCAAGCACATTTTAAATATGCCATTTATCAATTGTTTAGTTGTTTTTTAAAGCCGCGCTAATGAATATAATGAATAATGTAATATATATATGATTTATGTGATTATTGATAAATAAAATAAATTATATTTTAGAAACAATATTTTGTTAATATTATTATGAAATAGTTTTGCATTTTTTTCTTTTTTTTCTGAACACTTCAAAAGACCTCAATTTGTGTTCACTTTTTTTTCTCCATAGATCTGACACATAATGAGATGTCTTTCTATTTTATACATTTAAGTAACGAAACGAGTTTTAAAGCGATTGAATCGCAAGTATTTTCATTATTATTATTATACTGTATGTCAAAATTCAAGGTTTAAAAAAACTTTGGATATAAATACTTTCTTAAAAAGTTGTCTTACAATCAAATGTATGACTAAATAATGAAGTTTGAAGTAATAAATTATGATTTAGCAGCCCTTTATTTTCAATGGTATGCCTCTTATTCTTTATGCAATTTTCATATTATAATCACATAATTGTAGCCTTTCTTGTTGTATGTTGTATTCATACATTCATACCAGATATATATGAATTCAATTGTTTCTGACATATACAGAGTGGCATGAATTGGTATTGACATTACGTTAGTTTATAACCACCACTACATCGTCTATGCAATTGACTTTCATTGGCCTTCGGTTTCAATGATATTTCTAGCTTTCATTATATTGTATACTAACTAACTAATGGGTTTTGCTTTCCCAACTTCAATTCAATCATTAAATCCCGTTTTATACTAAATTAAACCGTATTTAACATTCAATTCTTATATTGTATTTTACATGAAAAGCACATAATTAAGCGTTTAAAGACATACCAGTGCACTGGCAGTGTACAAAATATAAACACTAATCTTTTCAATGTTATGTAAATTTATTATTTTTTTGTCAATATATTTAATTCAAAGTACAAAAAAAATTCTAATAACAATATCTTGGTTTTATTTAAGCTTTACTGTATTATACAATTGTAATGTAAACCGATTATAGTTTGTGTTTTAAAATAAATGTATACACAAAAAAATAGTTAATTATTTGCAAATTTTCATATAAAATGTTAGTTAATCTGAATGTTAGATAAATAGTTTCAAGTAATATAGATTCATTAAATACTTCAAAAAGCTACTTACATTATATTTATTATTAGTTAAATTTTGAATCTTAATAAAAGTAACATTAATTTGTTACATTTTAAAAATTATCTAAATTATAACTTCATATTTGATATGACATTTCAAACAAAATGAATATATTTTTATTATATGCCTAGAATTAAAGTTAGTTTAATTAATTTTGTTGGTGTAATTATAAGTGAATGTGACTGTTCAAGGTGCATTTAAAAACTTGTATATAAATATAACAAAAAAATTCATTTAACAGTTAAAAAGCTAAATAAGAGAAGCAAACAGAATATACAATATAAACGAAAGGCATAGAGATGTTCAGAATATGTAGAGTGAAGTGTTGGCTGATATGGAAAGCGGGTCAAGGATTCAGTCGATTTCAGCTCTCAATTCACTTTCATAACAACTCAGTTCATCAGTATATGTGATATAAAAAAAAGTGGCACAAAATCCATTCAATTCATGCAATCAGCCATTGAGGCCGTTCAGTGCCACCCATTGTGTGCTCTCTCTCTCTCTCTCTCTCATAATAATTTGTTTTGTATCACAAAAATATCTCAATTTTAATGCTCTCAATGATTTAATTGATATAATATAAATATATATATTTAAAATTAAGTTATTAAGAAATATCGATTAAAAAAATAAAAGACATGTATTTGTTATAATAGTTATGTTGTGATAATTTAATGTAAATAATGTACTATTGTCATAATCGTGGCAACTATTTTAATAAATGATGAAATTAATTTTATTTAATTTCTTCACCATAAACAATATGAAAAAGATTTTCAAAAATAAAAGTATACATATTATTAGCTTCTCTTTTATATGTTTAACTAACTATTGAAAAAATATGATTAAAACGTTTCTTTATAAAATAAAAAATAAATTTTATTGTTTTTAAATTCTTACAAAGACTCATGAAGTACTTGTTTTGGGTTTTATTATTTTTTTTACCAACCTATATAATTGATTACATATTATTTGATTGTATATTATTTCTGTATAACTAATATAAGTAATAGTGTTAAGATTTAGCTACTATTGAATAATAATAATTTAAAAATAGTTGTATAAGTTATATAAATATAATTTAAGTTACAAGTTATATTTTGATTTAATATAGGGTTAAGTTGTTAGTGTTATAACCTTGATAACTTGAATAACCTGGTCATCTATGGCGTATGTATCAGTTATATTCTGTATATGAAGTATTGTACTAACAGAAGCAATGGTACAGAATATACGAGAATAGTAATGCAATGGTGAAAATCGATGGATGCGACTCAAGGTTAGTAATGAAGTAGGAGCTTGGCTATATAATTGTGCAAAAGTGTGTATAGTGTATAATATATATATACATTTGGCGTAGGTCTGGCTTGTTTGTTATATGAGCTGATCCGATGGCGCAATAAGACATTGAACCTTTTGGTTTAGACTACACTACACTATGGCAACACTTCATACGCAATGCCTTTTCAATGCCTTTTCTCTTAAGTTTCAAATTCATAATCTAATGCTAGAGTTAAAGCGATAAGAATAGGATTGCTATGCAATTAGTTTTTTATTTATTACTAACATTACATTACATTAACTATTGAATATTATTATTCAATATAGACTCTCTTTATTAATGAAAATAGTTTGTTTAATTAAATGTTTCATTAAATTAATTACATCTAATTACATTTATAACTAATAATATTTATTAAGACTTCATTAAACATTTGAAAACATTTATCGACCTCTTTATCATAGCATTTAATTTAATATCATTTTTTAAAATTGTTAATATATACATTCGCACACATAATCTAAATTTTGAATTATGGTTTTTTTGATTAAAAAAATAAGTTACAAATTTAAGGCCATAAGAATTGATATCTAATAGTATATATTAACAATTATTGTTTTGTCATTCATTGTGATGATAGCAAACCATAATTGATTTTATTTATTATTATTGAATTACAATACATTTGGAAGAGAATGACATGGAATTGATTACTAAATTAGGTTAGAGATTGACTGCCAATTCAATTTGAATGTCAATTGAAAATTTAATTAACTTTCACTATTGTATCAAATATTTTGAAAATTTATTAATAATAGTCTATTATAGTAATAGAATATCATTAACACAATCATTATTTAATTTGAAATTCAATTTTTGAATAAATGAGTTTATAATATGCATTTATAATGTACATTTAAATATTTGCAGCTAGTTTGTTGGTCTCATAATTACTTATTTGTTCATGCTTATTTTTACTATCACGCTACTATTACATCTTGATTAAAATTGTTATTTAAATATACTAATTTTATTTTTATATAATTCTTGCATGTTAATCTTATAAATATTTAAAATATTTCTTATAATTAATTTTATTTATTTTCTATTTAAATTAAAAATTTTAATAGTATTTAATAAAACTCAATTTATAATTATATAATATAAGTTATATTTATAAATTAAAAGTTATAACTTATAACTTGTATATTTTATATTTTAAACTTATAAATAAAACTACTGAAGTTTGAATTGAATGTAATACAAAACACATTAAATTTTATACATTAAGACATTCAATTGTTTATCCCAACATTGTTTAATTACAATCAAATGTAAATAAATTTAAAAATATCAAAGATAAATGACTCACTTGTTTATAACGAAGACAATGTGAATATATTAATCGGTTTGTGTGTCTTTGGATTTATTTATAACAAACTATATTTAAATATATAGCTTTAAATAAATATATTTGAGCAGAACTTATAATATTTAAAGTTATAGTTATAGTTATCTGTGTTTATTCATTGGATTCATTAACTCGAAGAAGTGCACCGGTATTACAGATATACTGTTGGGTATATACACAACACTATACAGTAGTGAACCGTGGATTAGATGCAATTGAATGTGTGAAGAAGCAGTGCGCTTGTGTGCCAGGAGTCTGTACTCCCAGTCAGCACAGGGAGTGCTGTACTTTCACATCATCACTGGCCTTGAGATGCAGTGAGAGGACACCGAACGGTATATCGATTTCTTTATCCGCCAATGCATTCATACTTTCAATATATTCTATATATAATGCATAGTATAATCAATGTTTGTCTCAAATATTTCATTTATTTATTATTATATTTCCAACAGTTATTCCATTATTTGTATTTTGTTTTCTAATAAATATAATTATTAATAATTTAGCAAAATTCGGATAGATAGCCAAAAGATTTTCAGTGTAGATTTAAAAATAATTGAGTTTATTTTGGTTTCTAAATATTTAAATTTAAATGAAAATAATAATAAAAATCTTATGTTTAGATGAAATATTTGGCGAAGACTTAGGCTTTTAGTAATATTTCAATTTACGACTATACTCTCTCTCTCTCTCTCTCTCTCTCTCTCTCTCTCTCTCTCTCTCTCTCTCTCTCTCTTTCTCTTCAAACTTTTGAATTTTTTTTCATTCATTTAATACTTAATTTGATTTATTTTTATAGTAAAGATTTTATTTGTTGTAGTTTTAAAATTAACAAAATAAGAAATAAAATGTAAAAGTGAATCGATTTATGTGTGGGTATTATAACTTGAAATTCTGCGAGATGTACAGATAATATGCCATTTTTAGGGTAATATTTATTATATTTTGACTTTTTGTATATTTATTATTTGAAAGTTTTGACCCTGAGCCAAAACTCTTTGGTTCAAAATTCGCAAAATATTTTGCAAAGTTTAAGATTAAACAACTTTTTATTTATTTATTAAGAATTGCTTTTGTGTTGAGTTTTAAAGAATAATAAATAAGAATATTCTGCACAAAAAAAGTTTGAAATATTTTTGATTGCAGTTTAAAAACACATTTTCTATTTAACATTATAAATAAATAAATATCTTATAAAGTATTGTGAATACAAAATATTTGTTATCAAATAAAAAAATTAATATAACTATAGGTTAAGAGTTTAAAAATATTAATACATATCTAAAGTCAATAATTGTTAAGTTGTGTTTGGTTTGATTAAATCAAATTCAAAGTCTCAGTCACGGACTTTGTAAATATATATATAATTTATATATAATTTACGTAATCAATACTTTTTTTATATTTTATGTTTATCATCGCAATATTGCTATCAAAAAAACTATTGGCAAAAATGACATTCAATTTTGTTTGTCATGAGTTATCATCTCATAATTCATATCGCAAACACATTGTGTCTGATATACACAAATGTTAATATCTTTAACATTTATATATAGTCAACATAGGAGAGTGAATACATAGTTTTTTGTTCAATTCACCAGGCACACAATCACGTAGCCAACCATAAGGAATAACTTGGTTACTGTTAGGAATCTGTATGGAAGGGGTCGATCGCAGACAATAGCACCGGGTTATGTGGCAGATGACCGGAAATTTTGGTGTGCATTATATTGCTTACTATATCATTCAAAAGGGTAACACTTGTACGTTGCCATTCATGCATACCAATCAGACCTACAGACCTACTATACTATGTTTAGAAATGTATTATTCTTGTAGACCAACATTTATTGACGTAGGAGTATTGCTTGATTCAATATATTTTTTGCTTTTAATTTTGTTATAAATTATAGTTAAAGTATTGATTATTTTAAAAATGAGGTTTATTAAACCCATTATTTTTTATTTATAATTTAAGTATATTAAATCTTTAAATTTTGTATATTCTATATTTAATATAACATTATAAACTTAATTTGATTTAAATATTACACTTAAATGCTAGACAATAATAATAACCAATAAAAACCAATAAAATGTTAAAAATAATGAATTGTAAATTTATTAAATTATTAATTAATTTAATGTTTATTAAATAAAATATTTTATATATTAAATCTCTCTCTCTCTCTCTCTCTCTCTCTCTCTCTCTCTCTCTCTCTCTCTCTCTCTCTGATATAGTCTGCAAAATAGTCAAACATTTTCATGATGTGATTCCTGTTTTATGATTCTTTTATGAATTGAGTTGAAGGTTATCTCTGCCCCCAAACCTAAACCCAAACACTATCCGGCTTTGAAAGGCTTATTCAGAAAAGACTGCTAAACATAGAGAGAACAAGTAGTAGAGTATCCTTGGCATATGGATCGGCACCACCGGCATCACAGTCATCGGAGGCACTTTCGTCGCTTCAAATCCTTTCACCTATTTTTGTACCGAGAATTTCCTTCCAATGAATACTAACGGGAAAATGCATTTGAATGGAGAGTGTGGTTGAGGTAGTTTTGGCACTCATTTGGTTCACTATTGTAGTCTAAGGGAAACTCTTTTTTTCTGTCAAAGGGTTGACTCTTTTCAATGCATTTGTATTTCTAAAATTATTTTCACTACAAAAACTTTTTTTTTAATAATAGAGATTCTGTTTTTAGATATCAACTTATTATTTCAAAGTTATTATTTTTTTGTGTTTCTACTCTCTCTCTCTCTCTCTCTCTCTCTCTCTCTCTCTCTCTCTCTCTCTTAACTATTTTTATAATCATTTTATGTTCTCTTGAATTAATAGTTTAGTTTAGAATCTAAAAAGATTATAAAAAATAAATTTATATAGTGTTTTGACAAAACAATATAAAAATCAAAATATCAAATAAACAAACGGTTCAAATATATACTGAAATTATTTTTTTTAAAAACTTTTTTGACGATAATCAGTAAAAACACAACTCTTTTGTTTTGACAAAAATTATTAACAAATTAAATGTTTTGATATACAAATATGTATAATAGACTATTCAATCATTGAAAATATAATAATATTAATTTTGCTGTCAATTGAATTAACTTCAAGGACTCCTATATATGAATTGAAACATTTTATTAAAGACTCTTATATATTGAAGATAAAGCACTCAAATATTTTAATAATTTAAGTACAGACTCGTCTCAAATGTATTTAAACTTTAAATGTATTTAAAGTTAATTTTGAAGTCATTCCTAATTTTAGACAATTGTCTTCAGAATATGATCTGTAAACTAAATCTGTATTTCAAGTCTGACCCAAATTTTGACTAATACTGTAGAATATTATACGAACTAATGTTATATTATATTTACAATTAATAGTCTATTAATATTTATAATTAATAATAGACTATCAAAATAATAAAATATAGATATAATTTTATTTTTTAAATTTGTTTATATAATAAAATTTATTAATTTATATACATTGTATGTATGTATTAATTAATAATTATATTTATTTATAATAATTTTGTTTTTAAAATAAAGATAAATATTTTATTTTAAGATTATATGACTTAATCGAGAATAGTCTAACAATTATTAAAGAAATACAATAATTTTTAATTTTAATGTTTCAAAAAATTATCCAAAACTTAAATAGAGTTTTAATTGATATGTTATAATTTATAAGTTATAAATTATAACTTATAAATGTAAGACAAATACATTGTGGTATACATGTAATATTGAAGACAATGCTATACTGTATATATATTTATATATAAGTGTAATACATTGGTTGATGTTCTCCATTAATGATAGTATGTTTGTAAGAAAAATAGGTCACAGAAAGGGTCGATAAAGTCTTGAATGTTAGCCAAAAACGGATCGATAAAGTGTCTGATCTGTGACTCGGAATTAGATGACTATTTTGAGTCAAAATAAAAGTAGTCTTCACTAATGGTTTTTGACTGAACCATACATTTGCAGACAAGTTGTGTCTAGAAATTTATATTCATTTATTTAATTTATATATTATTAATCAATACATGTATTAATATATTCCACAACTAATTCAATACTATATATCAAACAATTAACAAATAAAATAATTTCAAAACTTTATTTCATATCTTCAATGCAAATATAAAACATTTCATAATTAAGACATAATTTAATATAAAATTTATTTTGAAACATATTTATTTAGTTAATAAAACATTAAATTAATTTAAGTATATAAAAAATACTACATGTAAATTTATTAAATATTAATGAATTCATGACAACAAAACTAACTCTAATAAGTTGTAAGTTTTCTTACTAAATAGTTTTCATTATATTTAAATATAAAAAATTGTATTTAAAATATTATTTTGATATATATTTCTTTATTGTTTTGTTCATGATAAAAATTTGGGCAAAATGTGATAATTTTTGGTCAACTATGGCTCACCCATTTCATATATTAAATTTTAAATTCATTTACAACTTGTTAATAATAAAATATTTAAAATTTATTAAAACTTAATTTAAAACTTTTAAAATAAAATATATAAAAAAAAGTTTAAGGATTAAGAAGTAATTTAAATAATCTTAAAACATAAAATACTGTTTGTATCTATCTAAACTAAAATTAATCATGTTTATTTCTATTAAGTTTACGGTCTATATTTAAATTTTAATAAATATAATTTAAAAGTGATTTATATTAATTTATTCAATTTTAACAAATTCTTGAATAAACAAACTTGTACATTGTTTGTGAATGGCCCTTCAAAATAAATATTGTCCTAAAATATTCAGACAATATTGTAAATATAATTATATATCATATAACAATTAAATATAATATGATTTAAAGTGAAATATAATAATTTAATTAAATTATTAAAAATGACACAAAACTTATGCATCAATAGCACCAATGCGTTCAATTATATGTCAATTATATTGATTGTAATGAATGTATGGATGCGGACAACCATCTCATCTGAATCTGAACTCAAACTCATTTTTGTGGTCAGTATTTGTATAGCAATTAAATATAGGCTTTAATTTGAAACTATGATTGACTGACAGGTTCACCGACACGGAGACCGTACACCTATACAGTCGTATCCAAGCGATCCGTTTCGTAACACAAGTTATTGGTTAGACGGTTGGGGACAACTCACACCTGTATACACAATATATAGACAATCTGATGACTATTTGTTTCAATTTGTTTCATTCAATCAATTTATTTGTTTCAAAAGCGAGGAAAACAACGGATGTATAGTTTTGGACAATATTTGCGACAAAGATATCAACACTTTTTGTCCGATAATCCAAGAGAAGTGCTAATCAGAAGCTCGGCTTCCGATCGATGTCTGGAGAGTGTGGCTCTCGTAATGGCTGGTCTGTATCGACCAGAGGGCAGGTAATGATTGTGGTTTATGATTGAAATGTCATTAATAAACTATATGTATGATTGAAATAAGGTGGCAGTGGGACACCAATTTAGGACACAAATGGCAACCCTTTCCCATTCAAACTAAACCTAAACATGAGGATGGAGTGAGTTTTGCATTGATTGACATTTATTTGAAATGAATATTGATATGAATTGAATATATTGTTTGATTGATTAGATGTTAAACACTGGATCTAATTGCACGACAGCTGAACAAGAACTGGACAGAATCCATAAATCACCACAAGTTATGGCAATTGTTAAACAGAAAAAGGTTTGCATATAACATATTTATTTGCATATGCCAATAACTACAATAATAATACACGCTTTTAATTAACTTATAAATTATATAATTAATCGTAGAGTGTATTAGATTATGTGTCAAGTAATACGGGTTTAAACATAACTGATTTGAATGGCGCTGAACAAGTTTTTGATACATTATTGTTAGTATTGTTTAATAAATATTAAATATAAGCATTAAAACCTATAAAACATGATTATAATTACAGAATTGAAAAAGAAAATAACTATGAGCTACCAAGGTGGGTTGATGATTCTACCTACCATAGTTTAAGTCAAATATCTGATATGACCTTTTACTATGATTTTGCCACTCCATTAATACAACGATTGAGAACTGGTATTAATGTTTAACTTTATGGTTAACAATATAATTAATACATTTTAAAAATGTTTTTATATGTAACTTAAAGGTCTACTTCTCAAAGATATAATAAAACATATGAACGAAGCTATCAAACAAAATGTTAGCTCAACTGATCCGTCTGTCAAGTTATACGTGTATTCCACTGTAAGTTACCATGAACATAAACATTACCATGCACATTTGATCATAACAATCACAATATCATATCTATCATATAGCACGACACGCAAATAGCACTTCTCTTGAATGCGCTCAATGTTTTTGATAAGAAGTCGCCGCCGTTTGGTATTAAACAAATAGTTGAATCAATTATAAGTAAATTAATTTAAATACAATTTATTGAAAAGGATCGGCAATAATGATTGAATTGCGTCAAAAGGAGACCAATAATCACACGATTGAAATGTTTTACTTGAATGACACAGTATCTCAAAAACCAATAACTTTAAATTTGCCTAATTGTACAAACACTCTGAATGAATGCCTTTTAAACCAATTTGTAAATTCGGTCAGCGCTTTGATTCCCGATGACTGGGACCAAGAGTGTCATAACCATCCCTATTCATTCACTTCCAATACAGGTTTACATATTATTTTCGTCCATATTCTTGACTAAACATTTCGATGAATATTTAATTTACAATTATTAATATAATATTTTAAACCAATAGTTATATCATATTTGTTTGGATCTCTGCTGACGCTATCGATTGTAACATTGGTTTACATAACGTATACATTCCTTAAACCCAAGAATACAGAAATTGTATATCAAATGCTTCCCATTAGTTAGTCAATAGTTTTATGTGTCATATGATGGTTCAAAAAGCTTTTGGCAATCAAGTCATTCATCAATATTAATTGTGATTTATTAATAACTTGAATATATTGCTAATCATTCATTCATCACTTGTTTTTATTCAAGAGATCAACAAATGTTTTCCGATTACTATTTTTAAACTAATTTTATTTATATATTATATAAAAATTACTTTTAAAGTAATAAAACAATTGTAAAAAAGTTATTTATTTAATAAAGCTATTAAATATATTGTTTGAAAATTAGTATATAAAACTTTTATAATAAAAGGATTATAAAAAGTGAAATGATTTGTGAATGTATTGAATGGTAGGAAATAAGGGTTAAAAATATAACAAATGATAACTTATTTTGAATGACATTTCTTAAGCATAAATCTGATGAAAGCAATCAAATGACGTAAATCTGGTTTGTCGTCGTCGGCTGTTCTGTCATTCAATTCATTTTCAACCACTTTTGTGTCCAAACAGTCTTTCGGATCGCACTCTATAACTGATCCAACAAATCATTATTCAATTACTCACTAATGTCTTTAAATTACTAAACAAACCTTTGACACCACGTTTATCTTCCAGACTAATCTTAACGCCAAACCATTTGTTTGGATCGGTATCTGAAATATGACTAAACTTTATGTCAAAGATGTGGTCACCCGTCTTCTGGAGCCGTAACCCAACCGCATTCCAGACGTTCATCACTTGTTCCACATTCTCCTTGTTTTCGTCGTTCTTCTTCAACATCTTCTCAATGTCTTTGTCGACAAACAAACAAATCAATCAATTAGTCAATCAATCAATACATCAATTAATGCATACATTTATCAATTTCTGCACATTTGTGTTGAGCCTTTTGAATGTTTTGATTGGCTTTAGTGATGGCCTTATCGACGATATCCATCTCTGACTCAAGTTTGCGTTTGTCTTTAGTCCATCTGTTCATGTCTTTGACCAAACCTTTCAACTCTAATCACAACAACAACAACACAATCAGTCAATCAATTGATTCAATTTGATTGCAATAATCAGTTTCTATGCAAACCTTTCAACTTCTTGTTGAAAGTCTCGTCCTCTTGTTTGACGGTCACGTCATCCGAGTCTTTGATGGCCACCAATGAGTCGATGAATTGTGTCCATACATTGTTTGCGTCTAAATTCATATCCATTTTAACAGTCATTTAGTTAACAATCAAATCAATTGTATTTCAATTCAAAACATTCATTCAATTTGTGTTTTCCGTTGACTTTCATTATTAATTGTTCACAAATGCTGTCAAACACTCAATACAACCCCTCTATTGACAAAAGCCTTACAACATATCAAACAAACCGCACGTTATTTATTGGTATAATTTGTTCAAAAAATTTCAAAACCGCCAAACAATTTGTACTTTTAATAACTTTTCAATAAATAACGTCTAATATTATATATAAATTCATAATAAAATTAAGACTTTATTAGACTTTGAATTAAAAGTTTAAATTACATTTTCAAGGCTTTTTGAGCCTTAAAATGAATTTGAGGGTTGAGTTTATAGATGCGATTGCCTTCACAACCAGTGGTCAACGGACTGGACATTTGTTTGGCGTCTTCGCACACCAGTATGTAATTGGCTTCAGTGTCTCCTTCAGGGTATTTGTCTCGATATTCATCGAAAGCTAAACAATCGGTAACCGTAACGCATCCGACCAGTGATGAGGTCGGGTATGAGTCGGGAAATGTTTTAATGCCGGCGTAAGAATAAAAGTTTTGGATTTCATCGATAGTCTTAGTGTCGGGTGTTTTACTATTAGAGTGAATCCAAAGTCTTCCTCTAAAGGCTGAGTACCAGTTGCGGCCTTCAAAGCGCTTAATGCCGTTAACAAGTAGTGAGGCGTACGGCTGGTTGACCGACAAACACATGCCATCGTCAGACATAGTCATGAGTTCTTTGTCCTGAACTCTCATATTGTTAAACGATTTGATGACATTTTTGCTAACATTAATGTCTTGTAGTAATTGGTCGCTATGTTTGGCATTTTTAAAATACACTAAAAGTGGAAGTGTTTGTGAATTATCTTCAATGAACTGATTGGCGTCGACGCTCTGGTAATCACTCTTCAGTTGACTTTCGTTATTGAGATTTTCAATCTGTTGATCAAAATCTTTGATAACGGGTTCGCTATATTCTTTGGCCGTATTATCCATCAAATCAATCAAAATCTTTTGATTTTTCTTCATTTTGTTTTCATGCAATTCTTCCACTTTAGTTGATATCATCTTTCGTTTATCATTTGTTATCCAGTTTTGTGAAGTGAGAGAGAAATAGTCGCTCTGATCGTCAATCACTTTAGTCCTCACCGATGAGTTCCGATCAAATTCAAGCATTTGATCCTTACGTCCAATCGCTTCCTCCAGACTATTGTTCGCCTCCAGAGTGGCGGCGATACTCTTAAGACCACTCTTTGAAGTGGGTTTACATTTATCGGAACTAATCAAGTCATCGCTTATACTATTAATAGATAACTGTTTGGCAGCGTTTTGTTGGTTCTTCAGGGTCTGTCTCTGTTGCCGAGTGAGCACTGTTTGGCCACAAGTGAAACAACTGCCGGCGCCCTCCTGTTCGCATACAATGCGACCACAATTCAGACAATTAGATACCAATCCGTGTTTCGTTGCTTCACAACAACACTCGCGACGACCTGTTGGGACACAAGTCATGACATAATCACACGAGTTGTCCACCCGATCGGGTGTACATTCACTACAATACCTGGCAAAAGAACATTTCTGGGATCTTTAATAGCGATGCCTTTGTTTCGCTTGGATTTGGCTTTTTTTGAAGACATTGTCACCAAAAGGATGTGTTGTTTAGTTGTCAACAAACGGATCAATCAATTCAATGATTCAATTGTTTCGTAATAACGACTCTTCACTCAAACACATGTCAATCGTAACGTTGTTTGTGAATGTATTGAGTGTTTGTAAACATTACGTAATGAATGACTCAATGAATGAGTGATTGATTTGTTTTACGACTTAATTGTCAACACATTTAACGCCAAGTGATGGATGACTTAGAAGAAGATATCTTAACCACTCTTAAGATTCTGATAATTGGAGAATCGTTTGTCGGAAAGTCGAGGTAATTATGAGTTGATATCAACACAAATTGGATTCATTGAAGTGAAGATGTAATGAATGGTTGGATCCGTTTATATAAACAGTTTATTACTTCGCTTTACGGACGACACGTTTGCCACCGAAATGCCGGCCACTATTGGTATGGACTTTAAGACGGCTGCCATGCAAGTGGACACGAATACCGTCAAACTGGCCATTTGGGATACCGCCGGTTCGGAACGCTTCCGAGCACTCACTCCCAACTTCTACAGAGGCTCTCACGGAGTCATACTTGTCTATGACGTGACTAATAGACAATCCTTTGACCGGTTGGACAACTGGTTCAAAGAAGTAGACGCCTATTGCACACAATCACAAGTGGTGAAGATGTTAGTGGCCAACAAAATTGATAAAGTATTACCACTTATTGTTTGTTTACCACTCTTTTAAATTATCACTAATTGTATGGTTTGTTTGACTAAAAAGGATGGCCGAGTGGTGACTCGGGAAGAGGGTCTTGAATGGGCCCGAAAACATCACACACTGTTCATCGAAGCCAGCGCTAAGACTAAGGAAGGCGTTGAATGCGCTTTCGAAGAATTGGTCCAAAAGATTATCCAAACGCCTGGTCTTTGGTCGGCCAATGAGTCCAATATTCAATTATCTAACGACACACCCAATCAACAAAGTTGGTGTCAGTCTTGGTGTCCATAAAATTAATATTTTTAAATCACTTAATATATAGAATATATACACAAAATATATTAAAACTTTATTTAAATATCGCTTAATATTTGATTTAATATTTTATTCACTGCTTAACTCAAAAATAAATAAATAAGATTTGCAAACAATTAACAAAAAGCAAAAAAATATATTATTTTATTTGATTTCGTTAACAATTGTATCAATAGTACAGTTATAATCTTTTTTGGTAGCGTTAAACCACTCACATCTATTACTAGTAGTGTCCCAAATGGTTTCCTTAGGGCAAGACTTTACAATAGGTACTCCATGGACACACCAGTAGTACTTCTTGCAATCAATATGTGCCACAAATTGTACGCCCGGTTCGGCACATTTTTCAGTAACAGATGCCGGCGGTGCTACGGTTGTTGTGCTTGGTTTAGGCGTTTCAGTTGATGTGGTGATTGATGTATTGGTGGATGCATTGGTTGATGCATTGGTTGGTGCATTGGTTGATGTATGGTTTGGAGGGGCAGTGGTTGGGATAATGGACACTACCGACGGCTTTGTTGGTGTGGATTTAGTTGTTGTTGGCGTAACGGATACAACCGATGGTTTTGTTGACTTAGACTGTTTGGTTGTAGAGACTGTTGGCCGTTGTGTTGTAGTTGTTGAAGTGGACACTGGCAGTGGCCACCATTGGTTTCCTGGTTTAGCAGTTGTGGTTAGTTTTGATGGGTCGGGAACTATAACTTGATATCCTTTTAATTTATCGTTCATAACATTAAGTAATGGATTCTTTTTGCCGCCGCAAACACCGGTGAAGTCATCCAAATCGATGGCCCAAATCATACCTCCGCCATAGCCTTCATTTCTAATGAAATCCATTTTGATTGCCATACTGTTCTCGTCTTCGTAACCAACCCATTGATTATCCCAATAAGCATACGGACATTTGCCTATATCATCAAACGCTTTGGACCAGTTTCCAGAATTGGTTCCCACACATATCTAGTAATTATTTAATTATAATTACAATTTTTAATATATTAAATGTAAAAGTTAAAAAACTAAACTTCATTTAGTATTTAAAATTTCTAAATTAAATTGACATATACTTCATAATAAGCCAAAAATCCGGTCGCATTAGTGTATAACCCGGGATCTCCGCCGCCATTATTTTTGTCCCATCTCTTGATGGGAGCTCTTAAGCCGTGATTGTCTTTACTGCCCAATGTATAGGTGCGGCCATAGAAGGGAACGCCAACTATTAGTTTATGTTTAGGCGCTCCCATTGTATGCCATAAGTTTACCCCATCATTCTTTAATGATTATAATTTAATTATATTAATATTACACTAATTACAAGCTATATTAGGGATCAATTAGTACCACATTGAGCTTTTCATAGGCCCATTCATCAATAGGTCGTTTATAGAGAGGTGAGTGAACGTCGGCAAAACCAGTCCAACTGCCTCTAAGGTCATATGTCATCAAATGAATTTGATCCAATAATCTAGTAATCAATTTTAATAACTTTATAATATTTATTAATTTGATAAATAGATCTCAATTATCACTTACTGTCCCAATTCATACACTTCATAGCCTTCTTGTAGCCGGAACTTAGCGACGGGAACTGCGGCTGTCAATAAGAGTTTGCGACTTTGTTTATCAAATTCTTGTCTCAATTCCTTAATTTTAATTATAAATTATTATAATTTTTATTTTTTAAAATTAAGAAATTGCATTAAATTAATTTTAGTTAGTTAATAACTTTATATACAAACCTTGACCAGTTCTAGAAAGTATTGTTTGTCTGAATAAGATCCTTGTCTATCGCTGGCACCGGGATATTCCCAATCGAGATCAAAGCCATCGTAATCGTATTTGTTAAGCCATTCAATCACTTGTTGAACAAATGATTGTCGCCGATCTTTATTGGCCACCATTTCCGAGTACTGTTTGCCGCCCTCAGCCCATCCGCCGATCGCAACCATTACTTTAAGTTTAGGATATTTTTTACGTAAACCGACAAACCGTTCAAATCCCTTATTCTCGATGTCATAGCTTGGATCAATTGTTTTCAATTGGTAAGTCTTGTTATCCAAACCAATAAACGAATAGATAATATGAGTGCATAGATCTACCGGAATGTCTTCGATGTCATAAGCCATCGGTTTTTCTCGATATACAGCCCAAGCGCTGAAATAGCAGACAACTTTGGGATCAGTTGTGGTGTCTTGACTTTGAACAAATTCAACATTCAATTGAATTATACAAAAAAGTAATACATTGAATATGATTTGAAACATTTTTGTTGTTTTTATATTTAATTCAAGTAAACTGTTTGATGGTTTAGAAGAAAATAAGCTGCATTTATATATTTTTCTAAAAATATATATATATTTATACTAAAAAAAATTTAATTGATATCCAATTATTAGCTACAAAATGTGGGCAAACGAGTCCTGAAGACATTTCTTTACAGGTTATGAAAAGTGAAAATCTTGAAGTGAAAGTTCGCTTGACTTGAGTTCACGGATTCAATTACCTTTCAAGATATGGTTTTTGACTTTTTATTTTACTTTTTCACTTAATTCCTAAACATTAGGTCAATACTAGTCAAACCAAGTCAACGATCCAACCAGCCAAAGTGGTTTGTATATATCAAAAACTTTAACATTTTAAAAATGTTATCTTTATTTATAATCTTAAAACTCTCACGAATTTCTAATTAAATTTTTTGATAATTAATTTAATAATCATATAAACGGCTCTCACTTTCAATTGTCGCCAAAATTTATTATTTTTGTTGGCTTTTATGGTTGATTAACATGTAATACAATACTTTTGAGTTAATTATTAAAAACAATTTTTTTATTAATTATTTTGAAGAATAAATTTATAATTAAAATACAATACATTGAATAATTTCCAAAAATAAATACAAAGTATCAATTATAAAATTAATCATTTTTCATGTTTTTTTCTATTGTGTCTATTGTTTTCTCAGTCTTTTTAATTCCCGAGTTTTCATTGGATGTGAATTCGCCTTCAATTACAAGAAGTCCTTCAGAATCCATAAAAGCAGTCATTTTGTCGCGATTTACTTCACGACTGATTGCAGTTTTGAATGAGAACTCACGCCATGCCTTAGAACCGGGAGATATGGACTGTTCGTTGTGGGCCTCAATATATAGCTTACTTTCAGACACTATAATCCGGATGTCTTCCGGTTTATAACCTCTTAAATCAAACGCTACTCTAAACGATGCGTCCTTTATATCAGATATTTTTACATCTTTTCTCTTCACTTTAATTGTCTTAACCTTATCGCCGAAGAATGCCAGCCATGGCTTATCCATCCATCTCTCGATCAGTCCTGTGAAAGGAGAGACCGGATCCACGTATTCCGACATTATTTTCTTCAAACGAAACTCTAAATCAGCCAAATCTTTCATACGATCAACTTCTTGCTCTTCAGTTGGCGGATCATCTTTCTGGTTTTTAGCCACTCTTCGAGTAATTGATATTTGTTTTGAGTTTATTGTCTGTAATTGTAATTTCATTGTCGTTGGATTAAGTCTTTTAAGAGCACTTAAAGAGCGCAATACTTTTAAAGATAACATATTTTCATATAAATTATTTTTTGAATTGTTTCTTAACTGCTGTTAAATTAAATCATAACTTTTAGCGCGAGATAACAAAATCGGAAGTGTTTTAATTGTTAAAGCATCACAAATTTGATCAAACGCTTCATTTAAAGCAAAAATTTCACTCATGTCTTAAAAATTAAAACTATAAATTAATTTCCAGCCATTAATTTTTTAACTTAAATTAAAAATTATGTTAATGAAATTAACTAAATTAATAAACATAGACTATACGTTCAACAGTATAAAATTTATGCTATAGATTCATAAATTAAATTTTAATTGTAATTTTATAAGGATTTTTAATATTGAAATTTTTTACAACTAGTAAATATCACTTAAGCTATTGATAAATAATAGTTAAATAAAATCTTACATTAACATAAAAGTAATATGCAATGTAATGTTATATAGAAGTAGTCTTAATTTGGTATATTAATTATATTATCATTAATTAGGTACTTATTACTTAATTATTGAGATATTAGGTAAACGCATTATCCATAAAAACTAGTCATGAAATGAAAGCTTTTAAAAATAATTTTTTAAATGAAAAAAACTCTTGAATTGATGCAGAAAACGAAAATTTTATAACAATAAACGGTTTTTTGTAGCAATAGGTGCTAAAGACATACATTAAATCAAAGACAAAATAAGATGCAAAATCATAATTGAGAGCAAAACAAATTATATTTATTTGAAAAACAACTAAAAACTGAGTCACACATTAAACAAAGCAATTGAAAAGTGAAGTAATCATTGAAATAATAACTTAAGGATAACTTAGTTAACAATTAAAATAATAATATATTTTATATTTATATTTAAAAATCTAAATTTAAAAATCATTTGACGAGAAGTCGGTTAATCCTGGTGTGAGTTACCATTTGCCGTAACCGTTGTTACCGTTGTCCCACGAGGAAGAGTATCCTGAAGCCCATCCTTTGTTTCCGTAGTTATCACCATTGTCATAACCACCATTGCCATATCCACCATCACTGTATCCACCAAGACTGATGGTCTTGATGATTTGGGGCTCAGCCTTAGCGATGTAAGTCTGTACTGGCTCGGCCCAGTAGACACCATGTCCATTTTTGGAGATTGAAACGTCTGCGGGGTCTTCCTTGGCATCAACTCCGGGCTCATTGGTGTCGATCTTTGCTCTGAATCCGTGAGCGTCAGCAACATATTTGACGGTACGTTTGCGGCCGTCTTTGTCGCGGAGCTCGTATGAACCTGTTTGCCATCCCTTACCGCCCTTCTCGCGTCTGGAGGTACCACCTGAGTGGTGATCTTCATCATAACCAAACTCGTAGTTTCCATGACCCTAACCATACAAAAGTAATCAAAGTTAGTAAAGTAAGCAAAGTAAGCAAGTGCATTTGACAATGTTAGCAAGGTAGCAATGAATGCAATCAATTTGTTTGAAAGCTTTAACTTACGTCGTCCTTTCGCATCACTTGTGATCGGCCGGTGTTAACCGACTTTCCGTAATTCATTTCATAGGGGATGGCGAGTGAGACGCCGACGAAAGCGCACAATACTAAAGCAATTTTCATTTTGGATGAAAGAGTTATTTGGTTTTCAACTGCAATCAGATTGAGACACCGGATTCAACTGATCGTCCAAATGGTTTGTTTGGTGTTTATATATGCCTGCGATTTGATGTCATTGAAAAATTAAGTGACAAAAAACGTGAAAATTATTAATTAGTTTCCACACATGTATTTGGAGTATTAAAATATATATTTAATAATATTAATAATATATCGTATTATAGTAATCAAGTACAAGGATTTCATCAGTTATCCCATACTATTTCTCTATACATCAGCTTTTCTGGCGCTCTAAGAGCTAAGATCTAATTATCAGCAAAATTGTATTCAAACAACAAAAAGATTTAAATATTTTTAAATAAATTAATATAAGCTTTGAGTTTATAAGCAAAAGGTGTGGTCGTGTTTTATCGATCCTTAACTTTCTTTTATTTATTTATTTTTTATTATAAAATAATAAAATTATATTCAAATAAAAAAAAGTGATTTGAAATACATATAAAAAAACTTATTTCTCATTAGTTTTTGGAAATAAATGAAGGATTTTTGAATAATTATTTTTATAATTAATTTAATAAAAAATAAAATTTAAATAAGAAATACAAAAACCAGTTAAATAAAAAAGATATAAGTCTTTGAACATATATATTGGCAAAAGTATATTAAAATTTATAGCTTTTTTGAGTTAAAGTTATAGAAAGTTATGAAAATATTTTCTTATACTCTATTTAATTAATTAATTAAATTGTTTTTTATATTAAATTCTTTTAATTAATTTGAATAAATATTATTTTAAATAATTAATTCATTGCTAAATTGTAAACCAAAAGTCTTTATTGTTGCTAAATTTGGATCAATTATTTCAAACCAAATTGTATTTATTAAATAGTTTTTTAAAGTTTTAAAAGGTATAAATCTGTATTACATTTAGGATGATGTTAAGACAGCATCGCTAATCTTACTATTGTTGAAAACTAGTTTCATTTGTTAAATAAGTATATTATTTAAAAAAATAGTTTACTATAATCACTGTACAAGTCTATCATAATATTAAATAATAATAAACGGGTAAATATCTGTCCCTTAATTGGTAAATCAATTAAAATATGAGACACACTTATATCGATTACAATCAAATAAAAATTGAATGACAGTGTGTTTGGGTGTTATATGATTTTTTTATTTGTATTTATAACCTTATTTTGTATATTTATTGCATTACTTATTATTATTACATAAAAATCAATGAATTAATAAATTCATTGATTTCATCATAACATACATTTATTTCATATCTGGATTAAAAATAAAAATAAAATTTATAAAATAAAATTACATTTTAAAGTTACTTAATTTTTAAAATCAATTAAATATGACATTTAATTCAAATATTTATTTGACACTTTAATTAGTACTTTAAATAAAATATAATTAAAAGTATAAATTATGGAATATATAATATTTTGTAAATATATAAAGCTTAAACAATTATATTTTAATTGAGTTCAAGTTCAAAATATTTAAGCTTGATATTATTGTAAAATTAAGTTTTATTTTTAAACAAATTATTTAAATAGTTATGAAATATGACATAAATGGAGCTCTAATTATGACACCTATATATGTACTATAATTCTGTGTTATATAATACATATTATATAAAATTAAATGTTTCACATAATAGTTTTAATTTAAAACTTATAAATTATAACTTATAATAATTTAATAATAATTAATGTATATATTCTTGATAAACATATTCTGAATGTATTGATTCAAGTAAAATAATCTTTCAAATTATTATCTTATACATAAATAACCATAAATATAATCATTGATTAGTAGATTAGTTAATAAAACATAATTTTATTTAAACATAATAAAGCAAATTTAAATAATTAAATATATAAATTATAAATGTAATATGAAAATAGCATCAACAAAATCTCAATAATCCCCTTCAAATAATATTTAATATTAAAAAAACTATAGTTTTGTATTAATATTAAAGTATAATTGCAATAATTATGATTGAAATATAATTGAATAATTGAATGAATACTCAATCATATAATCTTATACTAATACAATGTATAATTATAGGTTGTGTATGAATCGTGTATTACTTCAATTGGTTTTTGTTGAACAAGACTTCGGCTCAAACTTGACACCAATTAAAGCCATAAAACAATCCATTGCTCTCTCAATGCAATTCATAAGCCAAACAAAACATTAATCAATTCAATCATTTCTTATATTTTAATATTTACATCAAATTTAATTTACAGAAAAACGATGATTTAATTTTTATAATAATTCAATTGTAATTAAATGCAATTTAATTTAATTATATTAATAAGTTATACAAACTTTAAGATATTTGTATATTTTAAGATATTAAAATTATTTAATTAAATTTAGTTAAAATTAGTATTAAGTTTTAATTTAATTAACTTGTAAAATTGGTTTTGTAGTTATAATTGTAAATTTTGTTGTAAATTTAACAAATTAATAGATTTTTATATATAATTAACAATTTAATATAAATATATTAAATTTAAATAAAATTATTGTAATAAATCAATACCACATTAGGCGTCATATATCGGGAATATAGCCAGAAATTAAATTTAAATATATAATCTATGAAAAAATATAAAGTTAATTTTAAATTCAAATTCTTTGACATTATTATAGTAATTAAAAACTAATGGTTTAAAAAAGTTTTTGAAAACTTTTTGTTTTGTTTTTTTTGTTTGATTTTTTACAATTGAATGTAAAGTTTATAAAACAAACAATAAATTTATTTTAAAAATGTATTTTGGATTTTAGCCAACATTTCAATCGCCAGTCGTTTGCAGTAAAACATTTTAATAGTAATCTAGAATTTTATTGAATAATTTTTTAAAATAAAAAATTAAATAATATTTACACAAAATTTGTTTAAATAAATAATTTTAGATCAGTTTATTTTTAAAGTGAATTTTTATTCAAAAAAAAAACAAATAAAATTAATGATTAAAACTTAACACTCGCTTGAATTAAATTTAAATTTCTAATAATGTATATTAATTAACAATTTAATATAATTAATAAAATCTACAATTAAACTTAGCTTAAGAATCATATTAATGCCACATATTTTTGAATTTAATAAAATTTATATGTAAATTAAAACTTTTTAAATATTAATATAAGTAGTTGTGAACATTTTTCACACAATATAATTATAATTTGTTTAAATAATTTTAATCTTATTTAAGCTCTTTATAAATTCAATTATTTAATAAATATTAATCAATACTTTAATGAATTTAATGTAACATAATTTTGTTTAAAAACACTTTAAAACCAATTCTTTGTTATTGTAATTGTTGTTAATTTTGTTAATGGCTTACATAAAACCACTTATTTAAATGCAATTAAACTATAAGTGATAAAATCTTTATAACTGAATTCAGTATTTAAACGTATGGTATATAATATATATATTTATATTGAGCATAAAAGACATGTTTTTAAGGCACTAAAAGTTAATGTAAAATATTGATAATCTTTTAAAATAATACAAATTTGTTATATTAATCAATAGTTAGTCTTCTTCGATGACTTCCAATGTTTTGCGATTTCTGTGTTCTTCTATAGCTCTCCATATTCTTAATTCAACGCCTCCTTTCAGATTCAGACGTCTTAAATCCTGACGAGTCATCAAAGTTAACACTTCTTTCAATGTGTAGTCTTCGCTGTTAAACTAAAAAACAATAAAACAAAATCGTAAAAAATGATTGTTTTATCAAAAGTTTTCAAAAGTTAATACTTTGGCAATGGATTCTTCGTCTAAATTCAAATCAGTAAAAAATGAAATCAATTCTTTGTCCGCACTTTTATTAGAGGTTTTCATATTATTAGTTAAGCTCTTGTTGTTATCAATTGTGGTCGAAGTTGAGCTGTTGCTCAGCACAGGACTCATCGACAGATTTTGTTGGTGTTGTTGCTGTTGGACTAAATTTATTTGAACTTTTGTCTCATTCAAAGTACTTTTAATCATTTCTTGAAGTGTTTCCTGAGTTTCAATTAACTCTTGAAAGAGTTTTAAGTTTTCACTCCTAAGTTGTTCACTCTTTTGCTGCAACTGATGAATCAACTGATCTTCAGTGGAAATCACATTAATAACAGGTCGTAATAATACAGATTTGGTTGAGTTTATAGTGGATACGCCTGATGTTGACTCTCTGTCCTGTTCCATGTCAACTATGGGCTCCACTTCAATGCGAGGCTCTCCACCGGCAATATTGTCGCCCAGTTCTGGAGACAAGACAGTAATGGCCGCCTGAACGGCAGATCTAATCAGACTGTCTAAAGCAAACATCCAGTGAGGTTTAATACTGTGATTTCTGAGCACTAAATTAACTGCTTCCTGAAAGCTAAGGAGAGCTAATTGTATTTGATTGATAGCCGCCCCGTCAAAGTCAAGCTCTTCTTTGAGAGAAGCGATCGCTTTTTCAATGTGAACGCGTCTGGTCTGCGGTATATAATCCCGTAGTCCGGGCAGTAGTATGCGCTGCAAATGACTTTGGGTGAGCACTAAATCTTGTATGGATTGCTGCAACAAATGAAACCATAGCTGACAGATGGCCTGAGCGTCATCGGTAATCACTTGCACTAAAGTAGCTCTTCTTTGTGAGTCTTTCTTCAACAAAAAGAAGCCCTCCTGTTCTGACTCTCCTATTGTACCTAAAGTTGCCATTCCATCCACTGGTGGTGACAATAGCACACCACTTGAGCGCCGAGCATACGGAGCATCTTCTGAGCTGTAAATAAAATCAATATTTTATCTTTTCTTTAACTTCAAACGTAAGCATATTTTCAAAACTTATATACTTATGTAAAACAAGACATTAAATCTACAAAACATAAGGCATACCTCTGAGAGTACATAGCAGGCGAATGAGGGTTAGACTCGAAAGGACTGGCACAGCGTCGAGTAATATTTAGATGCAAATTGGGTGCACTAAACATGCGATACATAATTAGATATAAAACGTGCAAATAATTAATTTGACAGTTTATTACCCGTCATCGCCAGTGCTGGAAAACCGAGTGACCCGCCCTTCAAAACGGCCCTCAGTTTTACATTGAGGGTCAGTCGGCACTGATATCGATCGGTTAAAGTCTGTGAGAAGAGAACCACGAGTTGTGCTTACAGTCAACGGCGAAGACGTCGACTTTTTCTTACGATGCGCTCCGGTATCTAAAAATATATCGTCCAAAAGCTGTGATGCGGTGGCCCTTTCAGTCGGGTCTGGAATAAAGCACCGCAGGATAAACTTCTGTGCCTTATCTGACATGGAGGGCGGTATAGCCGGATGCTCTTTATAGAAGCCCACTTTAAATATAATCTCCTGACCAGAACCTAATTCAATGAATGGTGTTTTTCCAGTTGCCATCTCTACGATAGTGCAGCCCAACGACCAAATATCTGCGGGTGCACCATAACCTCTCTGTCCCTGATCTATCACTTCAGGTGCCATGTATTGGAAAGTGCCGGTAAATGTCTCGGTGTGCGGGTTAATGCCAGCTAAGCGTTTGGAAGTACCAAAGTCTGATATCTTGAGCGTTCCAGAGTAAGTGTTGACCAAAACATTATCACCTTTGATATCTCGATGTACAATCTTTTGATCATGCAAATACTTCAAACCTTCCAGTATTTGTCTCGTATAGAAGGATATGGTCTGTTCGCTGTCTTTCAATGGTCCCCATTTAGACCTTAAAAGTTGCGATAGACTACCTCCGGGAACCCTTTCCATTAATATCTTGAATGTGTCGCCTTCGCAAACAGATCCCAAATATATAACTATATTCTTGTGGCGTAACTGTGAGTGCAATCGGATCTCTTCATGAAGAGGTTGTACTTCACTATACAATTAAGTTAATTATAAAAATATTCTTATAATTCAATAAATTAGTTAATAAATTACCCGATGTTTTTAATTGGAATCTCTTTGACAGCTATTGTCACTTGAGTTCTAAGATCTCTGGCCGCATATACCACACCATAAGTGCCTTTTCCAAGTATTATACGACGGTTTTGTTCACTTAATTCATATTCAAACTGTTGACCAAAAATATAGTAATACTCAAATTAATTAATACGTGTAATCATTGTTCAATACCTGAATGGGTCCGGTGTCTGCAATAGAGTCTAAATCTGTAACTCCTTCCTCGTCTGCAGTCATTTCAATGATGAGATCATAAAATGTTTTGCGAAGTTGTTCTGATGGGAAAAACATCTGAAAGTCATCACAATTAAGATGAACGTATAGAAATAGACATCTCTGGTCTGCTTTGTATAGACTGTAAACAAAATATATTCACAATTAGTGTCTGAATGTTGAGTGCAATCAAAGGTGTCAATACCTGACGCCTCTTATTTCGGAAACATTGAAGAGCCATGAGTGCAGTCGCTTACAGTCGTTGTCTTTAATACAATTGATGCAAATATTGTTGATTTGCAATGACTTTCCGTCGGCGCCATTCATATTGACGGTGACGTAAGAAGGCATCAAAACTTTGTCGGTCTCCAACACAATCATTGGGAAACGTATCACATTCTGGACGTCATCGCTGATGGCGTCAATGAAGTATTCCATCCAAAACTGAAATATCTGTTCTTCAGGTGTTAACAGAGCGTCTTCTGGTTTGCGTTTATAGTGATTAACGAGTTTAATGTTGCCTACAGTCGACTTAAGGTACCAAATGGGAGGTTTCAAGTTAAACATACATTCGGCCGCTTGAATAGCTTTGGAGTAATTGCCGGCTAAAACACTGATCTCAAAGAAGGTGGCCACATCCCAGTAGTCTTGTATTGACGCCAAACTACCTTTACGTCCAATTAATATATTCAATACTGAAGCGATGTGTTGTAGTTCTGAACATTTGGAGAATTCATTGCCTTTAATCACCAAAAGAGTTGCCAAATTAATGCCCGCATATTCGTTGGGCTGCACTTCAAAGCCTTTTCGATACCAATTGATGGCATTGTCCAGACTGTCCGTGTCTTTATAAGAAGACTCAACAAAAATATCTTTATATATTCTTCCGGCCAAACAAATCATATCAGGAAAATTGTTTTCCTCTTTCTTTAAGGCAGTGGTGACCACTAGGAGAGCCTTATCGCGATCACCATCACGTTTTCGGCGATTCAAAGCAAACGCATACATATGCCGAATGGCCGGAGTGTATGTGAAGGTCGAGTTTGGCAAAGACTCCAAGTCGTCAATCATTTGAATCATTGAATCGTAGTCTTGGATCTCACGAAACGATATTAACATATTGTGGACGATATCGGCCGACACTAAGTTTAGGTCCAAATCGTGTTCCATTCGTTTTCGCATATTCTTCAGCGTTGTGGCCAACGCTTCACCACTCAATGTTTCCCGAGCTTTGCGTAAATCCGATAAAAACTTTTCCTTAATATATGTCCTAAACAGCAATTCAGAAATTATTCACAATTAGGTATATATATTACTAATATAATACTAAATTTATATTGAATTACACACATAGTTCTTGCTATACAAACCACACTCTCAATTAAACTAATATAAAACTAACCAAACAATTTATTTTCCACTAATAATAATCTTAATATGAATTTAATATTTAAATATAAAACATGTCATGAATGATCATAACTTGATCTGATCTGGCATAATGTAGGGTTGAAATTAATTGTCTATAACTCAATAAAATGACTTAAATGTAGGATGCATTGCACCAACTGTTGCAACATTGCGTCAAAGCTTACATTGAAAAAAAGCAATGAAATGTTAGAGATCAGTCCAATTGCATCGCTTATCATACGAATTATCACCTAATGTTTTAGCTCTTGGTTTGCGGTTGTATTTAAATTAATTTAATTGTAATATCGTTTATATTTGGCCAACAAATGCTACTTTAATTTAATATTAGTGTTTTAGTTTGCAACAAATTTGTTATTTCAAAGTTTGAAATTCAAACTCAACTACTGGTAAGTAATACAGTGTTGTAGTTAATAATTAAAATTAATTAAACTAATGGATTAAACAAGAACTTTGCCAAATTTTAATCTATAAATATGAGCCATAAATTGTTTATAAATCAGTTTTAAGACCTTTGAGTTATGTTTTTACATAGACTAATGGCTTGTTATATAAAAAATTGTAAATTAAGTTTGTTTTTGCATTGATTAATGCATTTCATTAACGAATCAGTCAAAGTCTTCACTCAAAGACATGAATCCAGTCTTCACTCAAAAATTTCTGGAGACAGAAGGCTGTGACCGAAATATTTCATTTTAATGCACTTTTAAAAAACTATTTTTATGCTTAACTTTAGGCACGATTTATGCCATTTGTGGCTATTTTTCTCAAACATTGTATTGTTTAATCATTAAACATAACTAAACATTGTATTAAATATATAGGACATTGAAATGACCAACAATTGGTACAAATGGTAAACAATTGATAGATCATAAGAACTCACTTGGTTTGCACCTCCACTTCAAGCAATAGCTTCTTGAGTCGGATATGAAGATGAGTTTTAGTTTCGGACGATAGCGGGCTTTGGGCGATGGCTGTGTCGTCCGAATTGGCAACCATTCGGGCAACGGCTGGTTCGGTAACATAACAGTGTCTATCGTCGGACAACCTATAGGTGACGATCGTGTAGTTAGAAGAGGGAAGTTTCATAGGGATGAGCACATCTGCCGCGCTATCGTTAAATAGCAGTATGTTTTGTCTCATTCCGAATGACTCCCGATTGCCCAACCGATAGAACAGAGAGTTCTGTTGTTCTTGGATAGAGATGTCCACAATGGCCACATCCGCGTTGTAGAACGTGTCCACCACTGATATCTCCTCGAAGTCTAACTTCTGGAACTGGATGTGATGCAGATTAGCGTTACACAAGTGGGCCGCTCTCTTGATCTCCTCAAACGCCGCCTTTCTGTGACTCAAAGTGGGCGAAGCTATCGTCTAAATGAGTGGTTATATCAATCAATTAATGATCATATAATTGAATAGATGAGACAATGCAGACCAGATCGATAAGGCAGACCACATCCATTTTGGGACGTGATGTGGGCGCAGATACCGCACCCGACGACGTCTCCGTTGGCCGACTGGTCGACGATACCGATGGTAGTGATGAGCAACGATGCGACGGCTGATGGCATGACTGGTTATGTTGACCACTGTTTGGATCATTCATCGTCTCATCACTTGAAAGCTGGTCTCAATCAATGGAGAAGCCATTCGTTTGCGACATTATATTTGCAATGATTACTATTAAAAGTGATATTAAATATAACTAATATTCAAACAATATATCACTTCTTGTGTTGTATTTATTATTTGTAATCAAAAAAGTATTAATAGTTTTAAAGTTCACTAAAAGATAAGACTAAAAGTGTTTGGATTGACAGCACAATTGCCGTACAATAGTATGCGTCCATACATTGAATGCCATAAAACGGCTTTCATTCACACATTTGGAACCAAACTTTTTATTCACTCACTCTCTCACTGGCAGTCTCTCTCATAGACTCTCTCTCTCCCTCTCATAGACTCTCTCGATAGTCCGTCTGAAATATATTTGGATTTGATTAGTGTTTGTGATGTTTAATAGACAAACACAACATGTGATTGCCATTTAAATAGTAATTCATTAGTCATTATAGTGTCTAATATTAGTATCAATTGTCTGAAGACTAATCGTAAATCTAATCCAAAAAGTATTGTAAAGTTTGTTGTGTTTTGTATACATAAAGAGTAGAGTTTTGTTTTGGTGGCCATCAGTAGTGCTTCAGAAGTATTATTATTATCCATATAAACGACTCAATGACGCAATTGTGTTGACAATTGTTTGTCAAAATGTTTTGAATATCTGTTTAACCGATAGTTCTTTGGTGTCAATCCATTCGCACAAACAATGTCTGACATTTGGGATCAGATGGACCCGATGGCAGTGGCCGCCAATGATCCTGTGTTTACCAACGAAATTATATCATCTGAAATCAAATTAGCAGAGGTTTGTATGGATGTAATGAGTGATTGGTTTGATGACTGTTTGGTGTAATGTATGGTCAGGTTGTAGGGAAGGGTACGTTCGGAGTGGTTCGGCGTGGCTTCTGGAGGGGCAAAGAAGTGGCCGTCAAACTGATTGAGACGGAACAGGAAAAGAAGGCCTTTCAGGTCGAGTTACGACAACTGTCTCGAGTCAAACACCCAAACATTGTCCATCTGTATGGCGCCACTCAAGACAATGGCTTCGTATCGCTGGTCATGGAGTACGCAGAGGGCGGCAGTCTATACAATGGTTTGACATTCATTTGAAATGACTTGTGATCTGAAAATTTGTTTTGATTGTCTGACCACTAGTCCTCCATTCGGTACCTCTTGTGCCGTACACTCTGTCACACGCCATCTCATGGGTTCTTCAGTGCGCGCGCGGCGTCTCATATCTGCACGGAATGCAACCCAAAGCTCTCATCCATAGAGACCTTAAACCCCCAAAGTATTGACATTTAAAAACTTGTTACCAATTGTTTGATTCATCATTATTCTGTTGATTACAGTTTACTATTAGTCCAAAACGGAACGAGACTTAAAATATGCGATTTCGGCACCGCTTGTGATATACACACTCATATGACCAACAATAAGGTCTGTCTTTGAGTCTGATTTTTATCGATATTTGTTTTAAAAAACTCTTTGGTTGTCAATTGAAGGGTTCGGCTGCTTGGATGGCACCCGAGGTGTTTGAAAGTTGTAATTATACAGAGAAATGTGATGTATTCAGTTGGGCCATCATTTTATGGGAAGTGTTGTCCCGAAAGAAGCCATTTGACGAGATTGGTGGTCCAGCATTCCGTATTATGTGGGCCGTACATCAGGGCCAAAGACCACCACTTCTACAAAACTGTCCCATTGTTATTGAGAATCTGATGACTAGATGTTGGGCTAAAGATCCTACAGAAAGGCCTCCTATTAAAGAAGTGGAGGCAACTGTCGAACAGATATTCCAGTACTGTTCAAAAGACGCCAACGAACCTATCATTCAACAAATGTCTCATTCAAATGGTATTATTCTAAAACATTTTATGGATATATTAACAAATATTAATTGATTGTATTGATTGATTGACAGCCTATCCGACAGTTAACGATAGTATTTCGACGACTGACTACAGTATAGACCAACAAATGCAGACACAATTAGACGCACCCCAACAGATCGTAACAGAACCGCCAGTATTTAATAGCGGCACTAATGTTAACGATCCAAACGATTACCACCAAAGTGTATGTTTATTGTGAATTGCTATGTAATTGTTTGGTAATGAATATATTGTTTATTAAAACAGAAAAACAACCCTGCTTATAGTGTGCCACCAAATATGTCTGGACTTATAAACAATTCTAACTATAATTCAGAATATTTGCAACAAAACAAAAGTCAACGAAAGATATCTGAAGAAAAAGTGATTTTGGAGTCTAGTTTGTCTCCAATTCAGTCATTTCGTGGTCACAAGCGGTCCAATTCGAGTGGAACGCCGGTCTCAGCGGTGGTGGTGACCAGTTGTGCCCAATCACTCAATAAGTCACACTCGAGCATAGGTCTCAACGACGATCAGGCTATCCCTTCAAGTAGTTCCCAAGCAGTGAGTGGAACAGCTGCACCTCAAGCCAGTGGTCGTCACGATAAACTGTCGATAACTTCGCACAGAGATAATGCTGTCATTCAAAGAGCCGGTCCATCCAATTCCATTCCCATGGACTTCAACGCCTATCTGGTGTTGGAGTCAGACTTACAGCCCATACAACCCGACAATAATAATAGAGAATCGATTGAAATCTTTGAAGAACACAAACGTCTCTCACAAGAATTTTTGCGAATGAAAATGGAAGTAACGCTTCTGTTGTCTAGAAAGCATGAGTTGGAGACTTCAGATGTGACCACAAACTCACTCGAAGAGTATTTAGGACTCAAAGATGAAAATTCGAGTCTTCATCAACTCAAAGACAATTTAATTACTCAATTAAATTTAATTAAAGACAAACAACGCAAACGAGAGGCCGCCGCCGACGGCGACTGGGTTTTGGTTGACAACACCGACACACCTCACAACAACCAAAACTAATTATTATTATTACATTTTATTATAAAATATGTAATAAATTTATTTCATTAATTTAAATGTTATTTATAAATATAAATATATAATTTTAATATTAGCATTTTAATCAACAGATTGTTATTTTAAATATAAGTAATCATTTCATTTGTAAGTTTTAATAAAACTTTAATTTAATTGTTCTCTATTTTTGGGTTAATTATTAGTTTTGATAGAAATTTATATAGAAAAAAAAAATTTATTGCATTTTAATGAACCGAAAAAAAGCTAGCGCTAGTATTAGATCATTAGACCGGCAAAGTTTAGGTAACAGTTAAATAAAAGTTTTATAACCTATGATTAGTAATTAAATTAATAGATAATAAATTAAAATAATTAAAATAAAAACCAAAAAATTAGACATTAATAAAAAGTCGATTGCAATACTTGAGCGTCTGAATGGTAAGTACATCATAATTGGACAATTCATAAGTATCTTCGAGTTTAATATCACCAAAATATAAACAACACGAACACTGTTGGATGTATTGGAAGAGTTGGTCGGCCACTACTTTCTGTATTTCTTTATTCAATTGTCCGATAATAGTATGAATGGTATCGCTGGTGCGGACGGAGAAACTTAATATCTGTTTGATGTCAATGCAATCAAATGTAATGTAGATTTCGTTTGGCAACAAATGACAAATACTTCCGTTATGTATATTATAATAGGATATAGTGTTGTGATCTTTAAGTCTTTGGCCATTATAGAAAAGAGAGTAATCAATGGTATTAATGTTGGCAATACTGGAAGCATTGTATTTAATTAAACCGATTTTAGTCAGTATAGAAGCCTCGCATTGAAGCGTTAAATGTATTGTCTGAATGTATATGAGTTCTTGAGCTCCGGATGATTGAGTATCGCTGACGCATGAAAATGAGACCATTTGACGCTCACCACCACTGCTTATCTTTTGACACTCTCTCGCAAGCATTAGTCGAAAGTAATCCATTTCTCGGTCCCTTCGTTGCAGTTGACTCTTCAATGACGATAATTCTCTTGAATACAAACTTTTCAAATCAGTCATCCGTTCGGTCACGACATCTAATTTAGTCTTCAAAATAGTAATACAATTGTGATCTTTTTGGCGACACTTTTCAATTTCGAGATCACATTTAGTGCACTTAACTTTCCTTTCCGGATGAAACTCGCAGTTAATCCTATGCAACATAAGTCCATTCAAAGGTACCAATTCTTGACACCCGTGTTCTGTGAAATCGCATTCAATCTTCAAATAAGACAAATATTCTGTTATCCCTTTCGGTGCTTCCACTATATATGAAGACTCTATAGGCTTTTGATCCAATGGACACACATTCTCGTTGATCACACTCTTCTCGATGCAACCAAAACAGAAGGTGTGTTCGCATAAACTTATTGACTTTGGATTGTCGTACACTTGTTTGCATATCTTACAGATCAGACTCTCGTCCACTTCTGAAGCGAACCTTTTAATGTCAAAACCCATCTCACGTTTGCTTTTTTAATAATGCATTTTAAAGTGTTATTTTAAGCTCAATTCAGTAAATTAATTATCATTTTAATCACTTACATTTGATTTAAAATGAAATCACAAAATTATGAACCCTAAGTCTATTATATTGAAACATTAAAGTGGGTGTTAAATTAACACTGTTAATTAAACTATTAAAAAATACTATTAAATTAATAAATTATTAATATTTTAAATTGTTATTATTAATCTAAATAAGTATTTGATATTTTTATACAATTAAATATTAACTAAAATTTCATTTCAATTATAATTTAGTAAAGTCTATAATTATTTTAAGGCGTCTACTGATCGGTTCAATGAAATAACTTTAGTTCAAATATAAGTTGAAAGCATTTAATAAACTTAGTATGGCTATAAAAAGGTTTATTGGGTTTCAATTAGTGTAATTTGTTTGAAAACTTTAAAGTGTTGAATACCAAATGGAAATACTTATCAACTTTTAAGCTCTTTGTAAACTTTAAAATGTTTAAATATTTAACTTTTTGTAAGTATTTTACAAAATAAATTTACTCTCTCTCTCTCTCTCTCTCTCCCTTTCTTTCTTTCTTTCTTTCTTATAATTAACTAATTATTTCTTATTAAAAATTATTTAAATAGTTAATTGTGATCGATATAAGTTTTTATAATTATTTTTTAATTAATAAATGAATAGGAATTCAAATTTTGTAATAATATATAAATTGTATTAAAATCAGTGATTAGTGTGGTATTAGTGATGGAGATGTTGGGTGTGACGAGTGGTGAGAAGAAAGTTTACAGAATAGACGCCAAACCAAAAGAAGATAAAAAGAATTGTCAACTCAAAGCATTGGATCAGTGTTTGAATAGAGCTTATTATTTCACACATAGTTTCAATGCAACAGATTCTGGTGCCGATCACAACCACTTTGACAATATGTGTCGAGCAGTGATCAAAGTTATCAATTGTATGGATAAATACTTTAGCCGGTGTTCCCACTCAGAACATAAAGAGATCTATCAGATGGGAAAACAACAGTTTTATCAGTCGTGGACACAAATTTGTACAGAAGGACCCGTTCGCGACAGTAAGACTTTATAATGAATCTTGTAATTACATATTTATATAAAAATGTTTAATATCTATCATACTATTTATCTGTAGATTATATCAAACACTCGAAATGTATTCAAAAAACAATCCGAGGGTCCGATGAATACAAAAATGTTTGTTTAAGTAACGCTCAAAAAGCTTTTGAAAAGACAAAAACTTTAAATACAATGATAGATACCATAAACATTGGTTGTTGTGCTTTTAATCAATGGCAAGATTGCATTGATGGGTACTGTATTTTTTTTAAATTTAAATGTATTATTTAATTAATTAATTAATTTAAACTTGATTATTGAAAAATGAAAGTTTGGTAGAAACAAAGTGCGGGTTGGATGGCAAAGAAGCCATCAAAAGTCTAATTGAGAAAGCTTCTGGTGGTAATATAATTAATCATATTATTATAAATATATTTTTTAAATTAAATAATTTTTAAAAATAATTTAGGACTCGTTTACAATCTTTGTACAAAAGATTATTTCCAATCAGGATCTCCATTATGCGATGTATTATTCATTGACAAACAAAACTAAATAATTATTTCTGAAAAAATTTTCCTTTTTATTGTTAATATATAAATATTTAAAAATATATTTTACAAATGAACAATAATTGTAAATAAAATATAATTATTAGGTAAAGTATAATAAGGTTAATATTTGTCAAATCAAATAAACTATTTGTTAACAACAATTGTAAATTCAACTGATTAAAGATTATATTTTTTGTTAAATATTATTTGTTAATATTACTTTTTTAATAATTGAAATAACAATTGTAATAACAATTATTATTGATATATTTTTTAGTCGTATAAATTATTTTATTATAAATATTATGTAAAAAATTAATTTTAATATTGTAAATAAT
>JAQIWK010000018.1:0-38063 GCA_034695265.1 Dissorhina ornata | reverse complement strand
AAACAAACGGTGGCTAATGAAGTGCCCAAACAAGTGGTGACCAAAGAGGTACCCAAACAAATGGTGGCCAAAGAAGTTCCCAAACAAATGGTGGCCAAAGAAGTTCCCAAACAAATGGTGGCCAAAGAAGTTCCCAAACAAATGGTGGCCAAAGAAGTTCCCAAACAACTGGTGACGAATGAAGTGGTAACCAAAGAAGTACACAAACAAGTGGTAGCCAATGAACATGTGGCCAGTGATGTGAAGCCAACGACAGCTCAGCGCTCGTCTACCGACGGATTTGGCAAAAGATTTATGGAGTCATTGAATCGACGGATTACTCCCGTTAAAGCAGAAGTGAAACCAAATGTATTGATTGGTTGCAAAACAGAACCAATTGATAGCAAATTGGATGTAAAGCCTGTGTTTGGTTTGGATATTAAACACTTGAAAGAGGAGAGTGGCATCAAATGCGAGACTAATGATGATTATTTGTCGTCAAACACATCCAAAATGACAACTTTGCCTGTAATAAAGACAGAGCCCGGCATTGATTTGTCTAACAATGATTCAATTGGTGACAGTGTTGGACACAATGAGTCCCACCATTCAGATACCGATGACACTAATGGTAAACAATTTCTTCTTAATTATAGTGTATTTTTTTCATTCAAATAAGTTTTACTATTATATTTGGATAATGTGTTGACTAGCGATGCAAAAGCCACTAAATTATACATTTATTACAAAAATATCATATTTACTTAAATTTTAATTCATTTATTATAAAAATATTTTTAAAGTTTAAACTAATTGTGGATTAAAATGTTGAATTAATTAGTTCATCACCGGATGTTATTATTAACTAAATATTGTTTATAAATTTTAATGTTTTAATTTATACACTGTTTATAAATTAAAATATTGTTAAATAGCATTACTGTTTGAATATTTTATCACAAGATTGTCAATGAATTGAATAAATATTTTTCTAGACTTTAATATCTAGAAAAGTTGATATTAAGATTGATATCATATCAAATAACTTCAGTATTTAAAAATATTTGTTTTAAACAGTGATTTGAATGTAAATAAAATTAACATCTGTTTTGATTGCCAATAGGGAGTATAGAGTCTGATTGGTCTGACGATTCTGATTGTAACTTAACTGCTATCGACCGCCAAATATTGGGCGCCATTTATAAAGTCAAATCAACTCATCAAAAGCCATCGTTTGAACGCATTTTTTGTCAATTTAAAAAATTGTCAAATTTTACCACAATTAGTCAAACATCTGATCCAATGGTCAACTTTAAGAAAGCCATTGATAGCGCTATTGAGAGGAATGTGATTAAAGTGGTTGCCAATGATAATGATATATCATACCAACCATTCAGTTTTCGGGAGAGACGACCCAAATCGAAGAATACTAGTAAAAGGATTGCTATTCCACAAGAAGGAGCACATCCCCCAAAACAGGTGAAGATGTCAAAGGCCAACCATTGGGATCTGGATGTGTTGGTCAACACAAACAACCCTCTAGTCGGTGGTATTCAAAGAAATGGATCAATTGATTCGACCAATAGTTCAATACACTCGGATCTCGAAACGTTTAGATCATCAGAATATTCAATAAAAAGCGAATCGACCCGTCCTGTCATCAAATACGGTTATGCCATTAGGTCGAGCCCTTCTACATCTTCCTGTACGTCAGACATGACTTCTTCCAGTTCATCACAATTGACACTCAACTCTCAAAAGTTTGACAATTTATCGGCAAATAAATCAAAGTATTCGAGTAAAGTGTTGAAGAGTTTGGCCACAAAATCAACATTTGTGGATAAGTCAGAAGAAATGTCTCGAAAAGACTTTGATGGTTGGCTAACGCAAGAACTGCCCCGACATTCACCATTCATTGGCCAAATTGGTGATAGAGTGGTGTATCTTCGAGACGCACACCTCGAGTACATTAAATACGAATTGAAAGTTCTTGAGGAACAATACACTAGATTTCTATGCAATTACCAACAAATCAGTGATCAACTCAAACGTGAAGATTACATAATTAGCGCTATGATAACAAATATAAAGTTTTATCAAACAAAATACATGCAATTTTCGGTCATTTCGTTGGACAACTTGCCGAACCAAAAGCCATTTAAAGTCAATGTCTTGTATCGTCCCAATAGAGACGCTTCGGATTTTATAGTATTGGAGAAGTTTTATCTGCAATCGTTGGACATATGGACGGCTGGATCTAAGTTCCGATCAATATCTCAGAAGTCATGGTGGATGGGAACCATTAGACGCAAGTCTGTACATAACAGACAATTTCCCAATTCTTTGTTTAGATGCTATGAAGTCAAGTGGAATAATGGAGAGCCGGCGCGTCTAAGTCCATGGGAGCTATTTGAGGTGTCCAACACTTCTTACAAAGATGATGACGACTTCTTGAGTAAGAAAAATGGCATTTTGTGGACGCGAGCAGATATTTTGGACAACAATTATAAACCATTGTATAATGAATGGCCCGAAGTGGAGGGATTGGAGGCCAATATGTGGCGCTATCATGAATCCAAACGTATCTATTTGGCCATCAAATACATTGAAGAGCGCCTTCCAAAGCCATTAGTGAACGCATTCGCTAAATACATGAATAAAGAGATCGCATATCCCATTACATTGACTAACATTAAGACTCGACTCAACAATTTGTATTACCGCCGAAAGAGTTCAATAGCTTTCGATGTCGAGTATATGAGAAAAAATTCGCGATTTTTTATAAAAAGAGATGAATATTTGATTGAATTGGCCGACGCTTTCATTGATTTACTTCTTTCTATTATCAATGACTGTCAAGCTGTCAATCAAGAAGACTATGCCATACATATTGACAAATTTGAAGAGTTGTCTCTCTCACCAATCAGTGCCAATATTTTAGACATTGATTCATATGCCGAGTCACCGCCAAAAGCTAACGATAAAAAACATAAACACAATTCAAACAATTCAGATGTCATTAAAGTTAGTGTTGTTTTAAAATTTATATAATTTAGTATTATTTTGTATAATGTTTTATATATATTTAAATTTATAGAAACGCCGAAAGCGGTCTAATAGTGACAATCAGGTGACAGCGAAAAAGGTGGAAAAGACTGATAGCACTCAATGGAAAGCAGATTCATTGAAATTTATAGACTATTTATTGACACAACAAGACTCGGAACCGTTCAGACAACCCGTCGACACCAACTCATATCCCCATTACTTGACAGTCATATCGCATCCAATGGACTTAAGTGCGATTCAAACCAAATTGAATAATGATTTATATTTGAATCCCAAAGAAGTGAGAGAAGACTTCCGGTTAATGTTTTTGAACGCAAAACTTTTCAATAAGAATCCAAAGTCTCAGATACGAGCCATTAATAAACGTCTGTCTAATGAGTGTGAAGACAAATTGCGTGAAATTATAGTTGACTGGGAAAGGGTGTATAACTACGAACAAAAACGATTGAAAGCCATTCAAAGTGGATCTACGGTCAGAAAACCTCAACCGCGCACTCAATTATGGGGTTTTGCGCGCCAACAGTACTACTAACTAACTAACTAACTACTACTACTACTACTAAAGTAGTGTTTGATTTCATAAGTTTTCACAATTTATTTCATATTTTATACTAATCTTTTTGTTTGAATCTTAATTTTTCAGAAACAATATAATTGTTTTGTGATATAAATATTGATCTATTAATTAAAATGTGATATTCAAAGAGCAATAACCTGACCAAACATTTATTGAGTCTTTTTTGTATTGTATAATTTCATTTTGTTTTTTTTGTTTCAGAAATTAATATGTCATTTAAGTATAATATAGATTCACTTTATAATAATTAGATTTAATTTAAAGTTAAAAATCTAATTGATTTAATTGTAATTTTATGTTTAATTGTAAATCTTTATTTCATTAGTCATTAATACTATAGTTATTTAAATGTGTATTTGTATAATATTTAAAATATACCTTAAAATGTACCCAAATTTTTGACAATATTTACAGAAGTAAATAAAAAATAATTTTATGCAAACTATTTATTTATGTATTAATTCAATATTACATATTTATATGTATTTATAATTAAATTATTTGTTTGATAAAAGTATTTAAATATTATTTACTTTTAAATTTTTTATACCAACTTTATGATATTTTTAAAAATATTTTAAAGATTTATTAAATTAAATTTATCTTAAATTAGTTTATATTCACACTCATTACAGTTAATTTTCATATCATTTATAAACACATATTAGATACACTTAATTATATAATAAAAATTATTAATAGTTAGCAAATAAATATAGCAAATATATCTAATTTTATACCAAATAAATGTTATATTACTTTGTGATAAATTTATTGCTTTAGTCAACACTGATATTATGTATTCATTTTCAATGACTTTAATTATAAACTAAACTTTTAAGTTACATAAAAATAACAACGTTATGAACATGGTTACTGATTATTAATTGAATATTTTATTCATATATTTATATAATCAGTCATCAGTTGTAATATTATTTTTTTTGTAAACAAAAAAACTAACCAAATAAAACATAATTCAATACAAACTAGTAATTCAAATGACATTTTTATAGCAACATCGAGAGCCTACTCGAAGTCTCTCTCTCTCTCTCTCTCTCTCTCTCTCTTTAATGCATCCAATTAATCATAAATGTCTTATCAGTAGTCAATACGACCCACAATTTCATAGATTTAATGAAATAATAATAATATAACAAACAAAACAAAAAATTAATTAAATAAAATGTCGACTAATAATAAGTGAACAATAATTAGTTAATTCATTGAGTGATATTCAATTTTGAAACCTTTTTATGCATTTCAAAAATACAAATAAAATAATTAAAGTTTTAATTTAAAAAACATTTCAACTGTGAAGTGAAGAAGAATAAGAAGAAGCAAATAGAGTATACAGTGATAGAGTCTATTGACGACAACTGTCTGACACTGTACTGCATTGGACTAACTTATTGTCAATAATATTCTGTTGCTTTTCAAATGATGATTGAGAGTCTCCTCATAATATGAATACATGAAGAGTTTGTGAATGTTTTTGTGGCTTTTATGGGTGGCATTGGGACTCCTGAACTAAACTCATACGATAAATATATTCTCATTTAGTATTATCTGAAACAAAATATTCCCCTCTTTTCTCTCTCTCTCTCTCTCTCTCTCTCTCTCTCTCTCTCTCTCTTTCTGGTGTTATCTTCAGTTCTTCTTTATGGCTTACTTTAGGGTTTGTTTTGTTGAACTGAATAACTACTACTAACTACTGATAGCGCACACACATACACACATCGACATACAAAATTAGTGCCCATTCCTCTCTGCCTTTCTGTATATATCTTTTAACTTATTATCAATTGATTTAATTTTATACTTTGAGGGCGTTTACGGCCTCTCTCTCTCTCACCCTCTTTTAACCAGTTGTTTTGAATTTAAAATTCATATTTTATATTGTTTTTTGTGTTAAACAAAACACATTTTTTGTATATAATGTCAGCCCAACATATATCAGCCGCATATTCTGATCCAACAATCCAAGAGTTAGTACAAAATACCTGGACATTCATAACCCAAAACTATTTATGGCTTCAAAAGCGCTACAACTTTCCCAACGATACGCTCAAAGACCTGCAAGAATGTCGCCAAAGGGTTCCGTTCCAAGACTTTTTAATTGTGATATTCTTAGCCATCGTGTGGACCATCGCTAGATTTAGTGCCACTAAATGCTTATTTACGGTATTTTTATATTATTTAAATATTTTAATTTATTTTTTTTGTCTCTAATCTAAACATAAAATTTAATTGACAAACATGTTATTACATTTTATTTCTAAATATTTAAACTAATGTTAATATAATTTGATAGTTGTTTTGCTTTCATTTCATATTAACTAAATTTACTTTTTTTATATTATCGCAAACTAAATTGCAAACTTTATTTTGTTTTGACAATTATATTTATCAAAATATAAATTTTTTTATTTCATAATAAACATTTATTTTCATAAACATTTTTAAAAAATTATCAATAACTTTGTTTTTAAATTATAAAAATGTTTAAAATTAAACGAAACATAATCTTTTTGTTTGTTTGTTAAACTACTAGCCGTTTGCGCGTATGTGCCGTATGTCCAAAAGTGATGTCCAGAAGTTTCCCGAGAGCGCCTGGAAGTTCTACTTCTACTTATTTACATTTTCATATACCGTTTATATACTTTTTGGACAAAACTGTTGCCATTACTTCAATAGACGAGATCTAATATGGAAAGGTATGCTCTATTTGTTATCCTTTCAAAAAAACTTATACTAAACTAAACTTTTGAAAAATTATTTATTATTTAAAAAAAAAGACTTCTCTATCGACGATGTGATACCAGCAAACGTACGGATACTATATTTGATTGAAATTAGTTTTTATCTCCACTCGATATATGCCGTCCTATTTCTGGACGAATGGAGAAAAGACTCTTTGGTTATGTTTAGTCACCACATCATCACCTTTTCATTGCTAACATTATCTTTAGCCACAAAGTTTGTGTGACTTTTATAATTTATTTTAAAAATATAAAAATTACTCAAATATTTGTGTTGACCCCAAAAAAGGGCTCATAAGGTTGGAGTGTTAGTGCTATTACTACACGATGGATGTGATGTGGCAATGGAAACGACCAAATGTTTGCTGACATTCAAATCAATTCCCGGATTTTTGGGAAAGTTTTTTGATATATTGAGCGGAATTGGATTTATCATATTTCTTGTCTCATGGTATGTATGAATTTATTTATTTAATAACTAATTATATTTTTTATTCACATTCTCTCTCTCTCTCTCTCTCTCTCTCTCTCTCTCTCTCTATCTCTGATATTATATTACAATTATTACTACAATACATATCAACGGCATTGTTTCTCTCACAAAACAATTAATGAATTTATATATTATTCACGAATATATATTTATGAATAATCTAGTGATGGGTATAACAGCTCTGTTATAACAACTCAATCACAGATGATTTTTATATTTTTAAAAATAATTTAAAGAAATACAAAGTAATAATGAATTGAATAAAACTTTATTTCAATTACTGGACTAAATAAGTATATGAAAGAGTTTGGGTCGGCTTCTGAAACTTAGTGTCAATGTTTAGACCATTGATTGCTTGTTTAATGATTGGATCGGTATTGTCCTCACTTGCGAGCAAATAGTTTTGAAGACATTGTATAGCATTTTCATTGATAAATTGCAATGTCTTTGCCATCAAATCTTTGTTACCGTATTTGTCCATTAATTTCAATATATTGAATGCATTTCTAGCATTGATTTGCAAATATATCAAATTCAGGCAAATTGTCTTTAGGTCTTCAACCAAATACTTGTCAGCGATATATAAGAGATCTTCGGTTAATTTGTCGGTCATTTGGTCTAAACTTCCAAAATATAGATATTTATGAAATTCTTTGAAAGTATCGGCTTTGATGTCATTGATAACCACTTTGTTGGACGCCTTCTCAGACATATCGCTCAAAAACATTTGCTGAAACACATCTGAGTGGGAACTAAGTAAAGCTTTGGATGCGAAGAACTCCTCGCCATCGACCACTAGCGTACAGTCATTCAGATCTTTGTTTCCAAAGCTATTGCGAAAACAAAATCTCCTTTTGTGTCCAACGATTGACTTCCAAACTGTGATATTGAAGCCAATAGTGAGCGTATTGTTAGGCAAATACTTGTCCATTTGTGTGGTTAATGTGGAGTATTTACTGAATTGGAAACAACCCAAACCTCTAGCAGCGATGGCCTCTCTTTTAGTTAAATAATTATCATATGAATTGTTGTCGCAATCCAATACATATGTCTCAAATTGGGCGTCAATTGTTTGATGGATACTTTTGTTTAAATAGAGACAAGAGGCCACATACTTGTGACCATCAATATCTGAAAACTGAATACCAACAGTCCAATCATCTGTTCCTATGGTAAACACATCGCTCTCAACACTGCGTAAATGTGGCGAATCGGTGTCCAATTGAGTAAAGTTATGGACTTTAAAAACTACTTTTGCCTTAAAGATCAACTCATGAATTGGTGCCATTGTCCAGACAATTGTTTTAGTTTGCAATCAATGACTGAATTACTACTAAATGATCAATACTTTGATCGCAAATCCAATCAAGACTTTTAAGTAATTGATTGGATTTTAGTGTTTAATAGACTTTATCCCTAAAAACGGTTAATAACTTTATATTTAAAAAATTTATTTATTCAATTTTTAAATAAATAATACTTATTAAATTAAGCTCGTGTTTTATACTGAATTACATTTAAGTTTTTGGTTATTTATTACTCTAGTTAAAACCAAATATAGTAACACGTGCAATAATTAATAACTTAATATTACAATAATTATTATTTTTTCAACAACAAAAAAATTAAACTTAATCTCCGACCAAATGTCCAGCCCTTCCTTTTTTATATTATTATTTTGTTTAAATCGTTGGTTTTCATTATATAATTCAAATTTAAGTATATTTGAATTGCCTAACTTTTTTGCTCTCTCTCATAATATAATAATAAATCTAAATATAATAAATTAATTTAAAAACTGATAAATTTTAATCCTAATTATATTATAAAACAATGGAAACTACATTAATATTATTACTAAACTTTGCATTTATTTTCTTCATAATTAGGTTTATTTGTCGCTTATATTGGTTTCCATTGAAAGCTATTTATTCGAGTTCTGAATACTTCACCCAAAATGAGACTAAATTTCCATTTATGTTAGTCTTGTATTCAATGCTTTGGGTTATACTAGCGATGGATGTCTACTGGTTTACGGTCTGAATGACAAGTTTTTTTTAAATAAAAATATTTTAAATAATAATTTGATTTTTTTGCCCATTTGTATTTGCAGTTTATCGTTAAAATATTAATTAATGTAATAACTGGTAAATCAAAAGTTGAAGACAATCGTGAATATTCTGATAATAATCAACAACTAAACAATAAACACAAGAAAATTACTACTAATGGCAATAATAATCATAATGTCAAACCAAAACAAAACTAGACTTTTTTTTGTTAACTTTTTATTTTGTTTTGTTAACTATTTTAAAGGAAATACTGATAAAAATCTAAATATAAGTTTACAATAGAAACTGAATATTGAAATTTAGTAAAACTTTATTTTTAAAAAATTTTATGAATCAAATTTAAAATACATATTTTGATAAATTATAGGTAAAAAGTATTGATACAATTACTACAATAGTAAATGAGTATTGTTTTTTAAAACTATCATTTAAATATGCTATAAAATATAGCAAATCTATATTTTGAATGTTATCAAAAATAATTGTTTTCATAAATTTGTTAAATATTTTAAAATAATTTTATAATGAAATTATGGATAAATTTTAATTAAAATATTCAAAAAGTTTTTTATTTATATTTTTAAATAAATCATTTGTATATGAAAACTATTGTATTTTAAAAAGATTAATAAAATTATATGATATAATTTACATTTCATTTATACTTTTTAAAAATTAAATTGTAATTAAAAGTTATAATTGATAAATAAATTATAATAATAGTAACTAAATATACAAAATATTTTATCAATAAAGCAATTCAAAAAACATAACTTATCAATGATAAGTAACAAATGTAACTAGGTATGTAACTAGGAATAAAATATATAACCATGAATATACAACCATGCAAAATTACAATACTATATAATTTTTGTATATAAAAAATAGTTTATTTATAGAAAATATATAAATAATTGTTATACACTTATATGCAATTCAATGAAAATGACAGAAGTATGAGGAATATATATATTTATGGTGGAAGTGTTGATACATTTAGAGTAAAACACATAATCAATAGGGACATTGAAAGAGATTGTTAACATAGACTATATTATATTATACTATAAACTACATAGACTTGTAGGTGAAGGCTAGTGAGAAAGAGAGACACATCTTCGTTGCAATAAATAGATCGTAACCTAGACTTTGAAGGCTGAGCCTTGACATCGCAAGACCGAGCGCTCGGTAGGCCTTCATTTGGCTAAACCTTGACTTCAATTCATTGAAAAAGTATTTTGACATTGAATTCTCACTTATTCTACTCATTCTCTTTCATTCTCACTCATTCTGGCTCTCAATGCACCGTATTTTACATTCAAATGTATATAAATGTATAATTGTATTGATTGTCGCTATTATAGTAACAGTAAAACACAATTCATGTCATTTCTTTCATAATATAACCGTAACTCTCTATAATCAATACTAACTGTTGCTATCATTTTTATTGCTACAATGGCAATAATTCCTGTGTTTAACATAGGATTTGTGCTTAATATACAAGTTTTATATTTTAATTTAATTTTAAAACCACTTTTATAATTATTAATTAATAAAGTTATTAATTTCAGGTAACTAAATTAATTTTTATTTATTTTATAACTTTTAATTTGTTAGACAAATAGCAATTTACTTTTATAAAATTATAAGTATAATTTTGTTAATTTAACAAAAATAGACTAACCCATTATGTAGCAAGGTGTACATACATTTCAACAAATTTATTAATTTATAACAATTTGTTAATTTTATTTAAAGTAAAATTAAAACCCGATTATAAAGTGTATCAGACTGTATAATAAAGTTTTAAAATTATATTTCACATAGTTAATTTTTGAAATTAAACTAGTTTTGTTTGAATGTGATATATGAATTTAAATTTTAAAATATTAATAAAATAAAATAATTTAGTAAATATAATTTATTAAAATATAATCAATTTATTAATTGATATATAAATTTTGATTTTAATCATGATAATTTTAATTATATTTTAATGTATATAATAAAAAGTTATGCTTATTTGGTTAGCAAAGTAATTATAATTAATATTTAGTTTTAAAACATATAGTTTTCCTGTAAATTAAATTGCAAAAAATAACAATTGAAATTTTCCCTCAATACTAAAACAATTATTAAAATTAAAGTAATAAACATTAAATGTTTTAATGTTTCAATTAAATTAAATTAAACAATTTCAAATTAGTTTAAAATAGTAATTTTTGTGTAAATAGTATTTTAATTTTAGTTTTAATTTGTAGTTTAAAACACTATTTTTACAAATTATATCACAATTTGTGATTCACACATAATTTTTTGTATAAAATGCATTTTAAGCACAATATTATCGATATTAACGGTAATTATCTTAATATATAAAAATATAATTAATACTAAACTGATACTAATTACAAAAATATTGTGATTAAACCTATATTATAATTTATAAACTAAATTAAAATTAAGTAAAACTAATCATTTTTAATATTTCGATAATAAAATTGGTGTTTAAAAGCATTTTTATAAAATAATTTATAGTTTTGTGTAATAATAGGAACATAAGGTATTAGTTGAATGAATATAAGTATTGCACAAATAGTGGCCGAAAAGCTAAACGAAAACATGAAAAACTGATTTATAATTAACAATACATTGTAATCAAAATCAGGTGTCAATACAAAGGGTAAAAATTTATGATAAAAGTATAAAAAAGACAGACATCGGAAGCACTCAAAATGAAGACAATATTTACGATTTTCTAATAAAAATCCAATACTTGTTATGGAAATCAATAATATTATAATACAATATGAAACAGTGGTTTGACTGAATGTATTGTGATTACTAATTAATAAATTATAAAATATCAAAAGCAAACCAAAATGATATATTGAATATACACTTTGCCACAAAGGTATCGCAGGTGACCAATACTCTACTGGGTGTTCAATCTGTTTAAACAAATAAATATTTAAATATAATATATTTAATATTCAAGCAAAATGTACTAACAAGTGGCACATCGTCTAACTGGCCAAGTCTAGGCTTGCCAGGTGACCATCCGGGTCCGTAAACTAAATATTTTAACCGTAACTTCCAGTCATTTGTATTGAAAACTTTTTTTGTAATTTCAATCATATGATGAAACTGAAGGTAAAACGGATTATAGCTTTGTATGGGGTGTACGAGTCCGTAGACAACCGGTTCGGCGCTGTCTTCGGCCTCAAAAGTGCCTAAAAGTCGATCCCATATAATGAGAGTTCCGCCATAATTCTTATCAATGTATTTCCTATTCCGACCTATTATTACATTCAAACATCAATTTTACATTACAATTGTCATTAGCTTAAGACATAATATGAATGCAAACCATGATGTACTCTGTGATGACTCGGAGTATTTAATATCCACTCCAATGGTCCCAATGTGTCGATGGCTTCCGTATGAATCCAAATCATGTAGAGTTCGCTGAGTTGTAGATGTGTTAGGAATATTGGGGGAGGAATGAAGAGTGCCAGAGGTAGGTATGCGAACTGTGGTTCATATAATGAAAAATAGATAATCAATAAATTGTAGATAAGTTTAATACCACTCAACAATATAAGTCAATAACTGACCCAGGCAGTAAATGGTTGAAGGGCTGCCTGTCTTAATGACGAGATCATGGTGAAATCTTCAGCACTGTGATGAGCCTGGTGCACTGACCACATTATATTCACTTCTAATTAAGTTAATTGTTTTTATAAAACAAATACTTTTAATTATATATAACACATTCTTATATAACATCTAATAAAAACTGTCAAACCGTGAGATAATCGGTGAAAAATATAAAATCCAAGATCAACACCAAGAAAGCATAACCACCAGGTCATCTGTGAATCCCATCTCATCGTTAAGATCCGACAGTTATTCCAAATAATACAGTAAACAAATACTTCAAAACTTCTCATCTTAAGTCTATCACCAAATAAAATCAATTGATTCAATATTTTGCCATAAAAGCCAGCAATAATCAAATGTCTTACCGGATGCACTCCTGAAAGATGCCCTGACCTATAGAGGCCATCGTATCGTTGGGCCGTAATATTGATTTGTCTTTCAATAGTCTCAGGCCATTCTCGGCCACAGCTAAGGCAACAAACACTGGAAGCATCTTATCAAACAAAATTTGGTCTTAAAAAAGTTGCTAGATACAATTAACAAGAATAAAACGAATAATGCAATACCTCAGCCACATAACGGGGTACATCACTAACATTTTCAAACATACATTTAGTCGGATTAACGATATAAAATAGATAACCCACTCTCGAGTATATGTATTGAATTAACACATAAATACTATCAATAGTTAAGTCCATCATTAGTAGACTGTATGCAATAAAATCTAATTAATAAATGAAGATTTATTTGATATAAATTTGGTCATAAAACTTAGATAAAAAACTTTTCCTGTCATACATCTTCACATAACTTTTCATTACTACTTCCCAACTAAATGCTTTAAAATATGTATTCAAATCTTTTTTACTATTTGTTAAGTTATTTACGTAATGTGCCATTCAATGAGATATATGAAATATGAATAGTTATTTATTTGGGAAAATTTAGGAACAGATAAAGATTCATATTAATTTTTTCCAATGTATACTGCACATCTCATTGTTAAACAAATTTATTTCTTTGAAATATTATTTTTTTCATTTTAAAAGTTGTATTATTTTTCTATTATATAAGTTTGAAAATGAAATCAACTTATTGTAAAAAATCCCAAAAACCCATTCACTCTTTCAATGAATTGTTCGTCGATTTCATTATTTACGACAACTATTTGTATTGAAATTTTCTGTTTCACCCAAAATTGTGTGAATATAATCATAAATTGTTGTAAGATTTTATATATACAATAAAAATTACTCAATTTTGTTAATATAAATATGTAATAAATAAATGTAAAAAATTAAATTAATATTTAATGAATAGATTTCGCAAATATTAACATTTATACTAAAATTTAAGTTAGCAATTAAGTTTACTATTTTACGCAATATTGTTTAATTGCCATATCATTTACAATTACATGTATAATTAAAGTTTTAATTAAACCCTTTACTCATTTAGTTAATTAAATTATAATTTTAAAACTAAACAAGCATAATTAGTAAGCAATTAGCTGTTTAAAAAAGCAACAAAAATTAATTACCAACATTATTATAAATTTTTATTTTTCAAACATGTTAATTCAAAACACAATCTGAAAAGTATTAATTAAAATTTAAAAAACAATAATATTAAGTTTGACTTAAGGCAGTTTGATTTAATTAATTGAATCAATAATTATGTCAATAATAATTAATTATCTAAAAAATTAATAAATTATCACTAGTTGATCATATGTTGATTACAAGAAGTTGGGATCATCTTCCACTTCATCTATAATCTCGCTTTTAATCTTAAAGTCAATTGAATTTTGGTGTTTAACCGCTTCATTGCATTCATCAAAATCATCGATGGGTTCGCTCTTAATGCTAGAAATCACACCAATTTCTGTCAATTCATTTCTAATTTCATTCATTACAACATTAATATCTGTCTCCTCTTCCCGTTTGACCGGACATTCAGTTTCGTTATCCGTCGAACCATCGATGGGTTCGCTCTTCACGTAAATACAGCGCTCGGTATTAATGCGAATCTCTTTAGTTATATTAAATTTGTTTCTCATTTGGTTTTCGTAACTCATTTCCAATTGTATCATAAGTTGAGCGAAGAATGAGTTGATTATATCACTGGCGAAGACTTTAATTGATGTAAAAGTTTTATTAATGAGTACCAATTGATCCGGTTTTATATCATTAAATGGCAATTGGCCTTTGAATGACAAGTTGGGCCCTAAGTTTCGTGATTTCAAGTGAGCGTCATTCAAGTGTTTCATTAAAACCCATAAATGATTTGGGAATTTGAGATCAGAATTGGGACACAAACTACACACCATTGGCATCCATTGCAAGTGATCGCAAATGTGAAGCTTTACTTTCCATAAGGCATCAAATGGTGCGGCTCTCAAACCACACACTTGCGCGGCCTTCACACAAATAGGACAAAATATACTAACTTTATTGCTATTAATTCTCATCGATTCCGTAAATATCAAGCTTTTGAACTGATTGTCCAAACACTTCTCAATCCAGAGTCGAATATCATCTGTCATATTGTCTTCGAAGTCCATTTTATCGCTCTTATGAACAGTAGTCAAGTGCTCTTCCATTGCTTTGTAGGCAATGCTATGAAAACGGCATTCAGAGCACTGGTAGCCGAGTCTCAAATGAGTCTTATAGTGTTCTATAGCTTTCCATTTGTCTTCTAATATATCGCCGCAAAAAACACAGAAATATTTGGACGGAATCTCTGTTTCATTCAATGTTTTAATACCAAACTTTGGAGAAGTTTTTTGCGATGGTTTTTGAATTAATGTCTGCTTACGGTTGGTCACCACACTGGGCTCATCATCATTAAACTGAGTTGTGTTCACAACAAAGTCACTGATTGACGGCATTATAATTGAATCATTATTACCTTCAATTTGCCAACAATTTGCTATCACTTTCTTTAGCTTTAATTTTGGTAAACTTTTATTGTCGGTTGATTTAGGGGCATCGATTGATTGATCTTGGTCAATTGCCTGAGTTATATTTGACACCGATTCCATCAACTGATCTGTGTAACCAATCTTCTTTGTAATGACACTTTTTCTACCTTTCGATATCATACCAGAGCTCATTGTGGTGCTCTTTCTAGCAGTTCCTGAACCGGTAGCCGAAGTGATACTCTTTCCCGCTTTAATTGAACGTATGGCCGAAATTATACGTTTTCTGGCCATTAATTGTTGTTTGGTCAATTTTTTACCAACCATACGTTCATATTCTCCCATTAATTTATATAATTTTTTAGTTTCCTCAACAGTTCTCCTTTTGTCTACAATTTTATGTTCAATTTTGTTAACATCTTTGTCTGGATTTGTAAGTTTTATAGCCGTTGACTGTTCAACAGATATAATAAAAGTTAGTACTGAAAGTAATTTGTTTGGATGCGACACTTTTGAGTGATCTATGATGTCGATCTTCGCGCCGATAAATAAACAATAACCGCATTTAAACGACGTATCAGTTTTGTGAACATCTCGTAAATGTTTGAGACGATTAATTTGATGAAATGGTGGTAAATGTGGGCAGAGATCGCATTTGAACATATTTTTAGCCGACGAAGTGCCGGGTTTAATGAGTTCCAAGTGTTTCGGATACTCTATCATCTCATTGACTGGTCTTTTAGGAACTGATGTTTCATTGACTGGCCGTTCAGTAGATGACTGACAGTGAGTGACGGCCGGAGTATTTGGTTTAAATCTGCGATATTTAATGTTTTTATTTTTAACAGCTCTCTTGGGAACCATTAAAGATCCAAATTTCTGCAGTTTGTGAAGTCTATATCCAGATATTTCTGGCTCTTTTGGTACCGTTTCGTTGGATTTTTGATTCGCATTATCAACAGATATCTCATTAGAAGTGTTGGGAAGTGATGTGATTGGACCAGAAGTGGACGCAATGGGCGTAAGAGGGGAAAAGTCCACATCATATGAATCATATGTTGAGTCATAAAATTGTTTCTCAAGTGAAGTGACAATTGGTTTGCGATAAATATTGTTGTAATTATTTTGATAGGTATCTTCACAATTGGCTGTCATTTCAATAGACAGTGAATTATTTATTGATCTAACGGTTGGGTTAACTAATGGTTGATAAATGTCAGGAGTCGACAATTGCCGTTGACTTTCAATTATAACTTTGCGTTTTAAGCCTTTATTTAATAAAATCTTGTGTTTAGCCAACAATTGTCGTGAAGGCAATTGATTTAATTGTCCTGTTTTAAGAGTTTTGTTGATAATCTTAGACGGCTTTGGTATAATGGGAGTCCGTTTTGGGACTAATAACGGCTCAAAAGCTGACAATGAAGTCGATTGTATGGATGGGTTTGAAATGGGAATGAGTTTTGGATTGAGTATTGACTTAGAAAGTGGTGATGGAGTTGAAGGTAGACGTGATTGTGAGACGGATAGTGTCTTCGGGACAGTCATTGCATTTGAATGGCAATTGGACTCAAAGTCCACATCTGAATAGACAACTAATGGTCTATTATTGAGACCTGTTTTGATCATAGGATTTGATTTTGTGGCCAAACTATTAGCCGTATTAACGACATTATGAGATGCAATAGGTTTGACCAATAAATTAAAGATAAGCATAGCTTCGCATCTGTTAGGAACAGCTGACAGACAAGTCTTGATAAGAAATTGTCTAATTTGAGGTACAGATGATCGCAACAAACCAAACAACTGGTCCTACAATAAGATACCAATCAATTGGATGACAATTCAAACAGCGAAGTATATATACCATTGAGAAGACAGCATTTGCATAGTTGGGGACCTGTTTGGTGACATTTGTTTTGCTATTAAGTTTTTTCATGTGAGATGACAGTCGATTACGAATCGCTTTAACTTCTTCACCACTTTTTAACGTATCAAAACATCTGCTGAAGAATTTGATCCGTACATCACTGGACACTGACTGCAACCAATTGACCACTTTTTGGACGTCCATTGCAATCGTCCAACAATTTGGGCCAATAATTGATTGTCAATTACATGTAAAACATAGCTTAAGACCACAAATGGTGTCAATATATCATTCAAATTAATGCCAATGTTTTCAGTGAAACACTGTTTTGAGTGATAATTTGACAGCAAATCAAAACAACAACACAATGTGTTTGTCATGTGATGTGTCATCTATTGGTCAACACTTCAATCACTACTCAATTCAAACAATTTTAATTCAATCAATATTTAATAAATCAATTCAATAAACAATTAAATTTTTCAATAACTTTATTACTTATTAATTGATTGATTAAAATAATAATTAAAAATTATTTTTAAAAAATACAATAAATTGTAATTTGAGGTTAAAATCATTGATGACTTTCAATAAACTTTTGAGCAATACTTTTATCCAAACAAACTTTGATGACTTCTCCGCCATCGTTACCTTTTTGAGATTTAAGTAGTTTATGGTCTTTGAATTCACTGATCTGTGCCCTTAATGTCAACTCCGATGTCACCAAAAACTCTTCTCTACACATTGAGTAACAGTCACTGAAAGCTAATCCACTGTTTGTGTCATCTTTATCGACAAAATGTGTCAAAATTAAGACAAAAACTTTTTGTGCGTTAGATGTGAGCGAATCGTAGACATGTTTGACCGACGAGTACGTTAACGACTGGTGCCATGACTTGGCCGATCCGGTCAACATTGATTGGCCGGTACTGAACGCCTTCTCAATACTATACGACTCATAAGTCGGTACATTAAACCACAACCACTTATAAGCATTACATTCAGTGGTCGACCACAACAGACCGCTATTGATGTGATCGACGCTCACTATAAACCGCAAACGATGGCCACATTTGGACACCAATTGACTAAATAATGACTTCATTTTCAGATTATTACCGAACAAGAAGTCAACCGAATGTATGACAAAATATAGATCAAACTCTATGTCTTGTAATTTGTCTATTAATTTCATTTCATCGTTAATTGATTCGTTGACCACTTCATTCAAAACCATTATAATCTGTTTATTTAAATAAAAGTATTTATCAATTATTTTTCCCAACTTTCAAACTTTTAAAAAATTATTAACATTTTTAACAGTAGTTTCGTTGTTATAACCATTTAAGACGATATGATGTTCAGATTCAAGACATTTAGTGACAAATAGATCCAATAGTTTACGTTTGGATCCCAAACCATACAATAATACATTGAAACCACATCTAAATCAATAAATAAATTAATATTAAAAACCAATTAAAAGTTTTTTAAAACTTTAATTAATACTTCAATGACTGAAACCATTCCTCGAAGTAATTATTATTAACGTAGACATCGATGGCGTGTCTTCTTTGATCCACAAATTGTTTTTCAATAATATCTTTAATTTTAGATTCATTTAAATCAAAGTTTTGTATGACTTTTGCGAACGCATTCTTCGACATCTTGGACCGAACCGATTGAGCCATGAAATAGTTGCTATCAATTAGTTTGCTTTGATTTTCGCAATTCAATGGCTGTATGGCATTGTCATCACCACTGGAATCGCCATCCGAGTCTTGATCGACGTGACCATTGGTGTGTCCATTCATATTAGCATTAGTTTTCATGCAATCAGTCAATACAATCAATGGTTGACTTCTGTCGACGATCTCAACCACTCTGTTGTCATCATTGCTGATCAGCACTGACTTTACTCCACGTTTGGGCCGCTTCTTAGGCGATATGTCTGCAGACATTACTCACTAATATATGACCGCAACAGTTGATATCAATTGATTAAATGGTAAACTATTTAATAATCACAACAAACACTGCTTTTTTGACAAAAACTATTTGTTTTGTTTTGTTTTAAAACCGCGTTTTCTAGTAGACGTCACACAAACACGTGATTTGCATTGCGTTTACATTAAAACTGTTGTCAAGTTTTGTGTTGACTTTTAAACACTGTTTGTAAACAATAGCATTAAAAACTTCATAAAACGACAATTCATTAGTAAATTGTAATGTAAATTAAGTTACAATTTAATGACATTTATTATCAATTAAAACATTTTAAAATTTTAATTTTGTGATCTGAACTGATCTGTTGGCGAGTTTTGACAATAGATGTCATCTAATGGTAAAATCAATTGATTGATGACAACTGTATTCAATGACAAATGCATTTAAAGTCCAATTAATTGACAACAAAATTAATGGCAATAAATGTGTGAATCAAATGACATTGAAATGAATGAGAGATCGTTTGTCTGAAGTCTACACTCGTATCGCAAATCATGTTAGCTTTGAAACCAAATCTCAACTCTTGTCTCAAAACATCACTTATTTTTCGTCACTTCTTAGCCAAACATATCTCGAAAGTAGATTTAGCCATCGGTTGTGGACGAGCCATGTCTTCCTCTAATAGTCTTCTCAATGATTTACAATCCAAAGCTTATATTGACGGCCAATGGCGCCAATCGTCAACCAAACTGTTCCCTGTGTTGAACCCATCGACGGGTCAAGTCATTGGCCAGACATATGACTGCGATTTAAATGATACTAACGATGCGATCGCCAGCGCGAAGACAGCGTTTGACAATTGGAGTCAAACGACGGGTAAACATCGTTCACAACTCATCCGAAGATTATTTGAGCTGCAAATGAAACGACAGGAAGAAATGGCAGAAATACTGACTCTCGAGATGGGAAAGCCATTGAAGGAGTCAATGGGAGAGATAGCATACGGCGCCTCCTTCTTGGAGTGGTTCGCTGAAGAGGCCAAACGTATTGACGGACGCATACTGGAGAGCCCGTGGCAACAGAAGATGATTATGTATATTAAACAAGCCATTGGTGTGGTCGCTATCATAACACCCGTACGTAACAAACTTTCTCGTATTTCTTAAAATAATCAAAATATATTTTTAGTGGAATTTCCCGAACGCTATGATAACCCGTAAATTGGGTGCCGTATTGGCCGCTGGATGTACTGCTATCATACGTCCGGCTCAAGACACACCGTACTCTGCTTTGGCCATCGCTAAGTTGGCAGAAGAGGCTGGATTTCCTAAAGGTGTGGTTAATGTGATCCCGTCTTCGCACAATAACGGCGTCAAAATTGGCAAAGCTTTGTGCGAATCTCATGACGTGAGCGCCATATCATTCACTGGATCAACAGGTGTCGGCAAAATACTGTTGGCTCAGTCGGCCTCAACCGTTAAGAGAGTTTGTCTCGAACTCGGAGGCAACGCTCCATTCATTGTCTTTGATTCGGCAGATGTGGACAAAGCGGTTGACGGCTGTATAGCATCCAAGTTTCGTAACGCCGGACAAGTAAACAATGCGTTTAATTAGTTAACACTTTTTAGTAACCATTCATTTCATTGAGATAGACGTGTGTTTGCGCTAATCGTATATACGTTCAGAACAACATTTACGACAAGTTTTTGGCAAAATTGGCCCAAAAGATGTCCAAAGAGTTGGTTGTGGGCGACGGGAGAGACAGCGCCACAACAGTGGGGCCAATGATTAACTCGAAAGGAGTGGACAAAGTGAAGGAACACGTGAAAGATGCTCTTGAAAAGGGCGCACAACTATATGCCGGGGGAAAGCATATAAGCGGCAACTTTTTTGAGCCAACAATCCTTACTAATGTTAACAACGATATGCTCTTTACTCACGAAGAAACATTCGGACCATTGGCTCCAATCTATCGGTATTTATATCTTTGGTTTTGTAATCTTTATTTCTATAGTAATAAAAGTCAATATAATTTAACGATTCATAACAATAATAATATATATATAATTAGACTAATTATTAATTAATTAATATATAATTAAATAAATAGATTCTCGAGTGAGGATGAGGTACTGTCACTGGCCAATGAGACGCGTGTAGGACTGGCCGCCTATTTCTATTCCAATGACTTGCCGCAGATATGGAGAGTCGCCAAACGTCTTAAAGTGGGAATGATTGGCGTCAATGAGGGAATTATCTCGACCTGTGAAGCACCTTTCGGTGGCGTCAAAGAGTCGGGATTAGGTCGCGAAGGGTCGCACTTTGGTGTCGACGAGTTTGTCGATGTCAAGTACATCTGTATGGGCGGTCTTTAAGTGATTCAGTTATAAATAATACAAATATATAATATATGTGTTGTAAAAAAATATTAATTATTGAATAAAACAATTGATTGGACTGTCGATTGATTGGTTGATTGAATCACTTCCATACTTTGACGACACCATCTTTGCTGGCAGATATCAGCAGATGATTGACGCGCGTCAAGTCTGATATGCAATCTCTGTGAGACGAACTCACAATATGTTGATCCCATGACGAGTGCGATTGAGCGGCTGTTTGTTGACTTTCTTGACATTCTTGTATCACTTGAATGCCTTCCATTAATTTGGATGAATACTTGACACTAGTGTTAGACTTTGCGTTATCGCTAATTATGTAACTCCTCTCGGGTTTATCCAAATCCCAGTAACGGATACGCATATCTGTTCCCGAAGTGATAATCGATGACTCGTTTCCCGTTTTTGTGACTAACATTCCAGTCACTGAATGGGGTGATGCCTACAAAATACGAGTACAGTTAGTGAAGTGAACGTAAATATAATTTAATGTTTTTTACAGACCTGAGTGACTGATAGAGGCGGTGCAGTACTGGCCCACAATGTCTTCACTCTTGAACCTGACTCACAGTCCCAAAGAGTCACTTCACAGTTGCCCTGAGCTATACATTCAAACAATTTTTTAAAGTCTAATTATGAAGTCATCGCGAGAATACCTGAAGAATAGAGTCCGTCTTCGGTGAATTTGATTCTTCTGATCCTATTTTGTGTTGGATATGAAGAAGTGTTAGCTCTCACTAAAAATCTCAAATCAAATGTAATCAATAGTCCACGAGATGTGCCGCAAAACAGCACAAAATCGTTGCCATCTATTGATGTGATAAGTCTTTCGTGGGCCGCGATATTCAACTTCCAAATGGGTTTCACTTCTGTTTGGTTTGTTAGGAGTGTTCTCAAGTCATACGCCAGTATTGATGAGTCGGACAGAGATATTGCAAACGTGTTTTCAGTTAAAGTAGTTATGTCTGTAATCACATGACCCTCGATGTCGGGAATGACTTGAAAACTATTCAATAGTTTCATTCGCAAAGACGACGAATTTATTTCGAGAATATGAACAAAATTAGTGTTTGTAAACACTATAATACAGTCTTTACAATAAGCCATGCCTTCCATGGATTGTGGATTAAGCGTGGATTGGGCCACAAAATTAAATCGGGACCGATTCACCACATTTTTGCCCTCAATCTTGGATGAGTCCCACACTTTGACAGTTCCATCTCGAGAACAGGTGGCGAATAGTGCCGATTGGGCCACTCGTAGCACTTGTTTCACTTCCTTTTCATGCTCGTGAAGGTGTGCCACCAAAACACCCTTTGGCTTAAATGGGCTCGATTTAGGCCATTTGATTGTCGCGATTGGATTCAAGTTATTCTTCTTATGTTGAATCAAGTTCTTAATGTCCTGATGACAGGGTGGGCACTGAATATGTGTTTGGTCGTAATTCTCTCGGGCCTCGTGCGCCACTGGTATAACACTTTCTTCTTCATCGTTGGATGAAATTAGTTTAATGTTTGATCCAAACATATGAAGCCATTCCTCGTTCATAGTTGATGACTGTTTCTTATGAGTCGGCTTTTCATTGGTCGACGCGCGCAGAACTACACTAAACACTCGCCGATTGGCACTCCTTTTATCGAGCACCACATTTCCGGTCGCTTTCTTCGCCATTAAATTCCGTTTGTTTTTATAAATCTTTTTGATTAACTCTGAGAGACCGACCAATTGGTCTTCAATAACATCAGTCATACCCTCGTGAGTGAGTCGTATGTAAAGTGCGTCTTCAAACACGACAACTGATTGGTGATGGCGTGGAATCGTTCGCAACTCTTTCCTCTGATTCAAACACTCAAATAGTTTATCGATATTTAACTTAGAATTCAATATCAATTCTAAAATACTTCTGGGAATCAATGGATTAATTGAATCCTTAAGAAGATCTGCATTTTTAAGCGAATGTATATTGCGATGAAGATTGGGATCAACTAATGGCTTAATTTTACAGTTAATGTCAGCTAAGGTTAAACGCGATGATAAAGTTAGTATCAGACCAATCAACGCGTTATGAATCCAGTGGTTTGGATGAGCTAACAATGGCAGCGCTTCTTTAACCAACTCATAAATCGTACTCTTTTTGAGTAAACCTTTAAAAGAAATAAAAACATTCAATTTTTTATACAAATTTTATTTAACATTCATTGCAAACCTTGTTCTACAAGTGAAGACAACGACACTATAGTCTTATAAATAATTGTTTCTTCGGCGTCTGACAATCCTTGTTGAAGGAGTGGTTTAAGAATTGTGGAGCACTGGGAGCCCAAGTATGACGCGATCACTATTATATTGTCAAAGAATGAAGCCCTCAATTGAAAGTCATTCTGTGATTAAATGTAACAAAATGTTAATCATTTGATGTAAAACTTGGAAAACTAATGCAATACTTTGTCGTTGAGAAAAGTGATGATATGACTCAAAATCACTTCATTGGTCTTCTGTCTGCCAAAGAAGACGCAAAGGTTGGCACAGCTGTGAGGCGTCAACAGTAGTGTCCGTCGGACGCAATAGTTTGAATCAGTGAGCAGTTGGGAGACAATCATCTGGAATGAGTCGTGAAGTAATGACAACTCTTCATCATAGTTATGATCACACGATTGGTTTAAGAAATTGTGCGCCACTTTTGATAAACGACTTATATTTGAAGCTAAGGTCAGTCTTACAAACACCGAACCATCCGATACTACCTGACACTGTATTCAACATTAATTATAATTTGACAGTAATTGCATTACAATTCAGAAATGCTTACCAAAATGGGTAGAATATAGTCAGTGAAGACATTATTATCACTTTGAGGCAAATCAATGACTTGTTCCAAGCTATATGTAATTGAATTGATTGTTTCGGCTCTAACTCTTGGATCAGAATCATTGAGCGAATGTAACAAATAAGGTAAAAGTCTATCCGTAATAAACGCAGACATGACTGGAGAAGCGTTGGCTATCCTACAGGCTAGTCGTTGAGCCATAATCTTGCAGTAAATATGTTTAAGTGCTCGCATTGTTGACGTAATAACTACAAGAATTAACAGAAGTCCGTGAGGATCCTCTTCTAGAATGGGACCCAATAGTCCGTCCATATCTTGCGAGAGTCGTATAATCTTGGCGTCGGGCGGCTGTCGTACCAATTGACGTAAATAATCGTAAAGTGAATTGAAATATTCAGGAAATACTACTCCTTTCAATTCAATCAATATTTGTGAACTCAATTTGCGTTCATTTGGATCCAATTGTATCAGATTCTCCACTAATTGTCTAATAGTTTCATTTGAAATAGATTTTAATGCTTTTTCGGGATAGTATTGATTGTTACGAAAGGCCAACAGATCGGCCAAATCAAAGAGATTGCCGTTTGGCGTATCGTCCGAGAAGAGTTCGGCCAAAACACACCCCACACTAAACATATCCATCTGTGGCGTCAGTTTGGTTTCAGTCGACTGGTTTGAGATCGTTTGGGTTGTGCTCAACACATCCGTCTGTAGCACAGAATTGTCGACAACGAACCGTTCGGGCGCTATATTACAGCACCGACGGCGAGATGTGTCAAAGAAATACGAAAAGTCTGACGGATTGTCCTAAACATACAAACATATTTTGGTTCAGTTTTAATTCAATAAATGCATGCATTTCTTAATTAATATGTATTTAAATTTAATTTCAAAATTAATGTCAGAAACATCTGATTAGGCGTTTGATACAAAAAAAAGTATTTTTAAAATGCAATCAAATTGAACATTCTGTCTGTCATATGAACGGTAATAAAAGACTCAATTCACAGATTTATAAGTAAATGCATTTACATTTGAAACTCAATTTTAAATCAAATGATTTGATATCTAAATATTTGTTTTAAAAACAAAATTACATAAATTTCAAGGCTTAACGGGTTGAACGCAGACAACACTAACTTTATACATTTAGGCGAGATTCTTTAAGTACGTCCATGTTATGGGGGGGTACCCAGGGGTATACCAAAAGTGGACGAATATGGACGTAGATTAGTTGGGGGGTTAACATGATGTGGACGTCCATAATAAATGTAGAGAGCTATTTAAATATGACAATTATTTTAATTGAGTAATAATCTTAGCGTTGGTATAATAATAAATGCTAAATTTTGCAGTAATTTTTCTTTAAAATATAAGGTATTCTTTCGATATTTTACTATATTTTACGATATATAATTCACTTTAATTTTAATTTTAAAATAAAATGATCCTGATCATTGAATTTTTGAAAAGTATTTGAATTGAATCATCATTACATTCCCTTATTTTATTCAAAGACCTTTTCTTGGATATAAATTAACCTAATTTTAAAATTATGGGATAGGGGGGGGGGGGTAGACTAAATTAGACGTCCAGTAAATTATATATATACAACGGACGAAAGTGGATTAGGGGAGGGTAGGGGGTTGAAAAAGTTCGAAAAATAGTGGACGTCCTTAAAGAATCTCGCCTTATATGTATTGCATTTGTTTGACTCAATAACTTGACATTTGAGTGAAACAAGTTGTTTCAAACAACACAAACCATTAGTTAAATGAATAATTTAAAAAAATAAAATAAACGCAAACATAAGGATTAAAATTTAAACTTTAAATCAAATTACACAAGACTTGTATTAAATTAACGCCATATATTTTTTTAAACAAATAATTTAAGTCTTTTTATCTCATATTAAAGTATTTATAAATTATAATCAATCGTATGATTAAAAGGGCATTAAATTAATTGTATATAAAACTTGTAGAAAATGTAAATAAAATGATAATTCAATGACACAAACAGATTAAATGGTGTGGACTTACGTGAGGCAGAAGGACGGGCTTATAAGTGGCCAAATCGGTGATCACAAGCCATAGACTAGATGTGATGAGAATATTCTCGAGTTTGATGTCTCCGTGATATATATGGTTGCGATGACACCAATCAATACATCGGATCAATTGAAAGGCGAGCCAACACTTCTCCAGTGATGTCATGAAGGGTCGGGTGGAGAGGCGATCGTATAACGAGTAACGCACGTACTGTCTGGCCATCAACGCAAACGACGGGTTAATGACCACCCGATGGAAAGCGGCGATCGACACATTTCGGTTGGTCAACGATGACAGACGTTCAATGATCTGCTTGTGTGCGGCCAATGGTAAGGATGGGTCTTCAATGGCCAGCACTTTGACCACACAACCGCCCTCGTAGTGACCACATTTGGCCACTTTCAAGAATCGGGTTGACCCGAGCGAGGACTGGAACTCAAACTCTCCCACATCTGACAGGTAGTACTCTATCGGGTGAATGGCCTGCGGAACGCTTCCCACTAATGAGTTGCCCATCGCTTAGCGCTTTATATCTTCTTCTTCTCGAGAAGGATCCTTCTTCTGGTGGTCGTTGTCACCAATCGATTGATCCGCACATCAATTGTTATACATTTTTCAAAACATCTTATACTTCAAGTCAACAATCAATTGATTACTAATTAATGTAATAATAATTTAGTTATGAATTGCAATGAAGTGTTGATTGCAATGGTTTTGCGATCAAATCAATTGTGTTTTGCATTCAATTCACTCACTCTTTGACGCAATAATTGTTTTCAATACGAAACCAAACAAACCAATGAGTTGTACATAAACAACGTTACACTCATTTATATCTCAAACAATTTGTTTTAAACTAATTTGTAAACAATTCATTATTTTTATTTAAACTATTAATTATTAAATATAGAATTTGTCATATTAACAACAAACCATTTAATTATATAAATTTTGAATGTAACTTAACTTGACAATTTAAGCTATTTAATTAACTCGGTAAATGATAATAAAATTAAAAGATAGATCTGTACAACGTTACTTGCTTAATATGGGTGAGGGGACAGTGCTTAAAGTGGGTTATTAGAAGGTTTTATTATTAGAGGGGTTTATAAATAATAAATATATGGTAACGTTGTTTATGACGGGTTAATAAAAATAAAAGCACGTAATTGTTGAACTAATGGTCAGATTTTGTCACTTTTTATTAAAAAAGTTTTCGAAAACACATTTGAATTGAAATATAGTTTGAAATGTTTTGAACAAAAGGTGTTCACAATTGGTTTGAATCGGTGTCTATACAAGTGGTCATCCAATGGACGATTCAATACTAGTCAGCGACCAATCGGTCGGCGATATGACTGTTAATAACATACCGTTTGACAGACAAATACCAGTTTATGACTATAAGGCCAAAGACTTATTGAGTCTATCGGACAGAAAATTGGCTAAATTTTTTAAATGCTGTCCAAACACTGATCCCAGTGGTGGTGATGGACTGGACAACCAATGCTTTTACGGCACCAATGATACCAAACAATTTGAACAACATTTGAGAGATTGTCACCAAAGAGTTTGTTGTTTTTATTGTCGTTTTGGTTATCACTTAGACATTGATGCCGACAATGACTCGTACGACACGACACAATCGGATCAACTGATTGAACATATGGTCAGATGTCACGGCCATCGCATCTATCAATGTAATCGATGCCACTTTAGGGCCATCACTACCACTCACATCCAAATGCATCAAATTGCTCGACACACTCGTGTTTGGTATGTATATCTCATTTCATTGTTGATTTACTTGTCATTCATGTCTTTGGTCTCCATTTCAGGACAACTAATAACTCGAAGATTAGTATCGAGGCATTGGATGAGCCAAACGATGACATCTGCAAAATTATTGTCTGCAAAGCCATTGATTTGGGACCTATTGTGGATCCAAGTCTATTGTTGGCTAAATACAGACCTAATTTATATGATGTTATGTTAGATGAAGACAAACGCTACTGTTTGTATTGCGATTTCAATGACACACATATTGGCAATGTTTTGGTTCATAGCGCTGAAACACATCCCGATTTCATTGTCACTGCTTTTAATACAGCGTTGGAAGACATGTATAAACTGAATGATGAGTTGGAGGACGAATCAGATGCTGTAGTTGTTTCGGAAGATGACAGCGATTTGAGTGATTCTGACGTTGAGTCTGAACTGAATGCTGTTCCCAAGTTGTCGGCTCCGTTCAGAACTCAATGTACAACCGAATGCTCGGCTGATATACCGGGTCTTTCGGACGACTTTTTGCCTCCAATGAGACAACAATTGAACGCTAAACGCAGACTACCATTTAGTGGTCATCGACAACACGAAAGAGTCTATGAAAACTACAAAAACCATTATAATTATAGTGATAATCGTATGCCATATCCGATCCACCGTCCAAGTGAACCACAATTCTCTAACGATATTCCCGATTCATATGACGATGACTTTTCTCGTCCATTCACACCTATTACTCCCATTGCAAACACACCACAACCCGTTCCCACACCACAACGCGTTCCCACACCACAACCTATTCCCACACCACAGCCCAACATATCTTCTAATATACCTTTGAGTCAAACATATACTATGAGTCAAAAACCAAATACAACTTTACCTAAAAGAGTAGCTAAATCGGTGCCAAAGACTAATGAAATCTCAGGCTATAGACTGCATAAACTGAATAAATATGGATCTTTTAAAGTGCCTAAGATTAACGGGAAAAATAGTGGACCACTACTGACATCCACTCCAAATAGCGAGTCTTCCAACGCAACAGCGGGTGATATAAACATTGGGATGATTTACAGTGATTTAAATATGACTGAAGAAGACACCACCAGAAGTAACTCATTTAAGAATCACAAAAGAGTTGGCGTTCCGGCCGTTAATACTAAACGCAAAACTCGGGCCTTTACTTATGTGCCGCACTCATCGGCAGATGAATACGTGGATCTATTGAACGAGACTTCTGTTCCCAAGAGAGGAGTGAAGGCGCGCTTTGAGAATCGCCATCAACCTGAAGGACTCTTCACACCTGGAGTTTCAGCTCCCAATGCGAAGAATACATTTAAGTGCGATTTGTGTCCAAATGAACTACCATTTCGTGATTATCGCATACATTTGCGTAATAATCACAACACAGACTGTTCAGTAAAATGTGGTTATTGTCTATTTTTTGGACCAATTGGAACCATTAAAGAACACTCAAAAGTTTGTCATCCGAGCCAATCAGAAAACATACATAAGTTTATAACATCTTTAGATCAAACATCTATACGATTGACAAAAGAAAACAGAATTAAGGCAACGACTGAGAAAAAGTTGACCGCAAGAAAGAGTACCGCATCGGGTACTGGTCTGGTCTCAAAGGGTGGTAAGGGTGCGCTCACTCAGAAGATTTTAAGCAATCATTACGTAGATTTGGGTCCACAAGCAAAACAGTTGAATAGTAGAAAGCGTACCAATGATCCAACAAAACGAGTCTACAGTCGATCCAAACATTCCTCTAATATTAAGCGCAGAAAAATGGATACAATGGAGTCGATGGATGTGGACGAAGACATTAATGCTATGGCTTTTGGCGATGACTTAAATTTGATGCCTTCAGACATAGAGTCAGACGAAGAGAGCGATTACAACGAGTTTTACAATGAAGAAGAAGTAGAAGAGTCTGAACCAGAAGGAGAGATGTGTGAACCAGAAGAAGAGATGTCAGAACCAGAAGTATTATCCCCATTAAAGCATGCATTTGCTCGCAAATCAACGGCAAAACCATCGCAATCAGAAGGCGAGGTTTCAGTTCCTAAAATATTAGATGAAACAGACATTCCGTCCAAATATTTCTGTGTGTTTTGTGAAGATACTATAGAAGACAAATGGAAAGCCATAGAACACTATAAGACTCATTTGAGACTCGGCTACCAATGCTCTGAATGCCGTTTTCATAGCGTTGTCTACAAAGCTATGGAAGAGCACTGGACTACCGTTCATATGAGCGATAAAATGGACTTCGAAGACAATATGACAGATGATATTCGACTCTGGATTTTAAATTGTTTGGACAATCAGTTCAAGAGTTCAATGTTTGTTGAGTCGACGGCAATAAATCAAATGAATTCCAACGGTATAAACATTTATTGTTTCTTCTGCGAAAAGGCCGCACAGTTATGTGGTCTGAGAGCCGCACCATTTGACGCCTTATGGAAAGTAAAGCTTCATATTTGCAAACATTTACATTGGCTGCCAATGAAATGCAATCTTTGCGTTGTCTCTAATCGCAGCTCAAATATCTGTCATCCAAATCATCCATGGGTTTTGATGAAGCATTTGGTTACCGATCATTTCAATTCTTGTGATAATCTCTATAATATAGCATTCAGAGGACAAAAAGCTTTCAATGATATGAAACGCGAACAATTAAGACTAATTGATCGACACTTTACTTCAATTAGAGTCTTTTCCAGTGATATAATTAACTCATTTTTTATGCAACTCATGACTCAATTGGATATGACTTATGAAAACCAATTGAGACACAAGTTTTCCATAACTAAAGACATTCGTATTAATCTCGAGCGCTGTATTCATGTGAAGGACGAACCCATTGATGATTACAATTATGGTGTCCAACAGGAAGACAAGAAAGACATTAAACCCGAAGATAAGAAAGACGTAAAACTGTTGGTCAAAAATGAAGTCAAATCAGAAGTCAAATCAGAAGTCAAAGCGGAAGTCAAATCAGAAGTTAAGAATGAATTGAAGAATGAGGTTAAGGATGAAATGAAAGACGAGTCAATGTCCGAAGAGCCAAACTTTTTGGAACAATTGTATGGCCAGAGTTTTGAAGTTCAAGATAATGACATGAGTTTTAGAAATCAAGCAAATATCATAATCTTGGATTCTGATAGCGATGACAATTGATTTTTATATATTCAACAAAATTACTACTAATTAATAATTGTTATTACCGTATTTATAAAATTTATTATATAGTTTGTTTACTACATTGAAGTGTTTTATAAAAGCATAATCTCATTATACGTTAAAATCATACAAATTTTAAGTCAATTAACGCACAGAATTCATTTTTATCTCAAAGAAAATATATTTTAAAACTTGTTTTTAATGCAAAAATATTTTTCTGTTGATTTGCATTACGATTGTAAAAGAATTTGTTTAAGAAATATATTTAATACTATTATTATATATCAATGAATTGATATATTAGTTAATAAAACTTTAATTTCATTTGTTTTACAAATAGTTGTTTAACTAATTAATAATTAGTTAATGAATGAATCCAATGAATGATTGGTTTATGATTGGAGTGTCCTATCGATTTGTCTTTTTAAAAAAAAGTTAGACCTCTTATCGCATAAAAATATTTTAATAGAAAAAACGCAAAAAAAGTTTTGTCAAAACGCCCGGAGCACAGAAAAGTACAGCACATGAGTATTAGGCGCTGTTTTCTATGAAAAATCTTTTTAGAAAAAAACTTCAATTAAATTAAATGTATCATAACTTTTGTGAATATAATTTTTTCTTCATATAAACCTTTTCGTCAGCGAAAGGTTTGAATGAATTTGAGGCCAAAAGTGTTGTTATGGATAGTGAATACATTGGACGGTATAAATGGCTAGTTTTATAGATTTTTTTGCGGGATGTGTCGGAGGTATTGAAAAACTTTTTATTATTATTCAAACTTTTATTATTCTTCGAGCGTTTATATCAAATCTGAAGTTTACTTACTTCAGGTGCGGCCGGTGTACTCGTCGGACATCCATTAGACACAATCAAAGTTGTTATGCAGACCAGTGCTAAACGGGTGACAATGAAATCAGTATTGGCCGACCATTCGGTAATTTAAATAACTTTTTTATTCATAAATATATAGCAATTAAATAGTTAACCAAATTAATGGCAAACGACTATAGGTTTTCTCATTATATCGGGGTATATGCGCTCCACTGACAGGCCTGACAGCTATCAATGCCATTGTGTTTGGTGTTTACGGATCACTCATCAAGAGTATGGACGAACCGAGTCTCTTATATCAGGCCAGTGCCGGATGTGCTGCTGGAGTGTCACAAACATTGATCAGTTGTCCCATTGAACTCATCAAAACGAGGGCACAGTTAAGATCAGTACCAGTCTTGACGTGTCTTAGAGAGACACTTCGCAATGAGGGCGGCGTACGAGCTCTGTATCGGGGATTCAACGCCACTCTGGCCAGGGATGCGCCTGCCTTTGCCATGTACTTCGCTTCCTATGAACTGTTGCTAAAAACATCTCTCAATAAAAACTCTACGCCATCCACGCTATTACTGTTATTAGCGGGTGGAACAGCCGGTGCCGTCTCATGGCTGGCCAGTTATCCTTTGGATGTGATTAAGTCCCGAATACAGGCGGACACCACATACAACTCGATGCGGCAATGCTTTAGCCGATCGCTATCCGAAGATGGGATTAATGTGTTTGTGCGCGGAGTGACACCTACTTTAGTGCGGGCCTTTCCTGCAAATGCGGCCACTTTCGCGGTGGTCACGTGGACATTGTGGTCATACGAGTACTATTATTGTGATGCAAATCAGACTAAAAGCGGTGATAATGTACTGGAATAGAGTGTGACCCCGATATTTGTTTTTTTAAATATTTAAAGTTTTGTATAATTGTTTAGAAAACTTATAAAATTTAAGCTCAAAAAACACTCAATCAATTGTTAACAATCAGAATCTCTCTCTTCTTATCATATCTTAATTTTATTTCTTATTTAATACAAACATATCATTAATGAAATCTAATTAGACATCGATTTGATAAACAAATTGCTTTCATAAACCACATACTTATCATCCAATTATTGACAAAAACAAATCTATAATTAAATGATATCTAAAATCAGAAGTTTTTTTTAAAGAAACGGAACGGAAAAGAGTTTTTGTATATATTTTGAACACTAACTGAGCAGATGTTAAATACTATCATATATTTTATTATCTTATTTATAAATATGGATTAATTTATGAATAAAATTTTATTGCACTGATTGATACACGAAAATATATACGAAAATATATGCAAATTATTAATTACTAATTAAATATACATTTTTAGTTAATTATAAATTTATATATTTCTATCAATCTTTTTAATCATAATTTTTGCCGATTTTTATACAAATTTTCTATCATTTGGTGAAGAATAGGTTGATAACAGTGATTGTCTTTCATTATATTTAACACTTGAAAAACTTGTGGCAAATATAGTTTATTTGATAAGACATAGCCATCAGTAAAGCGATCATCAATTGGTAATCTCATAGAAATAATTTGTTGATTGTTTGCAATTTCTAGTGATAATGGTTTGGGATTATTCTTATCGACAAAACCTCCGATTATGTAAACCATATGGCAGTCAAAACGTGTCATTACTTGATTAGCATCGGGACTCAAATACACCAACGATTGGCGATTAAAATGATTTAAATAACAATCGCTTTCAATGGTTACGTAATTGTCTTTTAGTTGACGCATACAATGGCCACCGTTTGCTCTCAAGAGTTGATCCACAAAACTATCAGTCGTTACATTACAAACATGTAAATCAAACGGATCTACTGTTTGCGATCGGTTTAGTCTTACGATTTGCATCAACTCGTCGACCGTTCGTCTCGTCTCTAATCGACTCATTAGTCTATTAAACGATAAATCAATACATAGTTTGGGACCAAAGAGGACACCATTTCTTAGTCGATGTCGATAAAGACGAGCTATACTTTTGGGTGAAATACGAGTAAACAGTGTATTCCTCCACAACCCATAAATTAGTTCATTATTTGTATCAAAAAGTCTTGTAGTCTGTGGTCCACCTGATCTCTCCTCCATTTGTTTATATAGTAAATCTCTTGTATGAACTGATCCCGCATTTGACTCTTTGCGTGCCATCACTTGGTGTCGATATCTTTGCTTCAGATACAACAACTTAAGGTATGACTTGCGCTCCTTCTTGCCATCAATTAGCAACAATTCATTCATGTCTTCGGTGGTGATCTCATGGGGAAGTGTCTTCATTCCCGATCGTTTCAAATGATTGTATTCACCGATAATTGAGTTAATCTTGGATTCAATGCTATCATTAATGACTGCAATACTATCGGTATTATTGTAATCATTACTCAAACCTCTTATCATAACTTTTGATAACTTTTTATTTAAATCATTAAAAATTACTTTTAAATCACTTTTTAAAACAATATTTGTATTAAACCCTAATTTCTTCATTAAATTCAATTTAAACCACATTTTAAGCCAAAAAATTACTCAAACATTATATTAATTAAAATTTTAATTAATTTAATATAGAAATTAAAATTGATTACAAATTACTAATCAAAAAGCTTTTATTTTATTTAAAAATTAATAAAATTAACATTAAATTGAATGCAAAAATACTTTTGTAAACAAAAAATACTTTGATTTAAATTTTGAGGCAATAAGTGATCCGTAAATAACGTTATGTAAAGTCTATACAGATTCTGTATAACAGAATATTATCAAGGTATTTTATATTTTAACAAGATTATATTTGATAATTTAACAATTTAACTTGTTTAACTACTGGAATATATTTATAAGCATTATAAAATATATTAGTTATTTTAGTTAAATAATAAAATTAAAAAATTATTTATATAAATTATAATTATTAAGTTTATAACTTCAATGTAGTTTATACTTTATAAATTATACATAACATGTAATAAGTAAATTGTGGTCAAGATAGCCAATAGTGACCAAGATGATTTACTCTACAATATTATTCATTAAATTTTATACTTAAAAACTAAATTTAATATTATCTGATTTTCATCTTGATCAATTTGTTTATATAAAAATATAAATAATAATTTGAAATGTTTGAATGTATTTTGACACTAACATATAAATGTTATTTATTATAAATAAGTTTTTTAAATGTGCCAAAACTTAAATTAAATGATTCATTATGTGTTTAAACAAAATATAGGAATTTTTGTTGTTGTATTTAATTTAAAATGTTTAACTTATTTATCATAAATATTTTTCATTTTAATTATATTTACTGTTAAACAAATTTTTAAAAATAAATAAATTTAATGACATTTTGTGTTAACAAGTGTTTAAAAATGTAATATTATTTTTAGTGATACATTAGGTCTACGGGTATGGGTATGAAAGCACATGATAATAGCGGCCACAATGGTGTCGATAGTGTCGACCCAATCTAGAAAAAGGCTGAAATGGATGTGCAGATCATGTATAGCCTTTGGATGCCTATAGGGATGCGTTGCTTAGGAACCCATTCTCTCTCTCTCTCTCTCTCTCTCTCTCTCTCTCTCTCTCTCTCTCTTTCGACTCTTCACGAAAAGAAAAGATCAATAATTTTTTTATTTCATAATAAATTCTCTTCGCTTTTAATTCAAAATAAAAATAAATATCTTTTCACAACAATTAATAAATTATGATTTCATATAAATATTGTATGTTTTTTGTATATATGTGTTGTGTATGGCGTTCAGCCGACGGACTGCCCGATATCATACGTATTGGTAAGCAATTTGCTTTAATTGACAAAATAAATACATGAAAATATTGATTAGAAATGTATAATCAAAACCAAATCTGTGATGTTTGTGGTAAACAAGCAATTGTGTTATCAAAACCTTATTTTTATCATTTATCACATAATTTTATTATTGAATTCTTGTATATAATGTGTTTATATATTAAACATATTATTAATTATCGTAATTCACAAAATATGTTTATTTTTTATATCAAAATACAAATTCATCAATATTTTTCACGATATATCAAATAAATTGTGATTAAAATAATTAAATTTATTTAATTCAAAAAATTATTTAAAAATAATAAATAGCTATTTTTAATTGAATTTTCAAATATTAATACAAAATTTTAATTTAATTACATTCTACCATGTTCAATATAAAATACAATTTACATTTTAAGATCAAGTTTAATTTTTTTTAAGGAAATGCGGTTTTTAACCAGAATCGTTTTTATGTGAAAATGGTTGTTTTTATATATCATTTATCTGTTAAAATAATCTCATCCTAAGAAAAAATAATAATAAAACTGAAAAATAAAGATTTTTACTATTATTTTTGTTATTTTTATTATTTATTTAGAAAAATATTTTTATATATATAATAAAATCAGTTATAGATTTACTAAACAGAATATCTATTAATCATTAAGTGATTAAATATAAATGTGAGAAATATTTACTTTTTTTTAATAAATAAAATATATATTTTTGGGGATTACTTGTTTTTTCTTGTAAAAATGTATCATATTTTTATCAAATGTATTGCTAATTCAAAACATAAGAGAGAGAGAGAGAGAGAGAGAGAGAGAGAGAGAGAGAGAGAGAGAGAGAGAGACTGTGGGATGTTTTTTTGGTACAAAAATTAACGGTCATATTCATCAACTGATAAGAAAATATTATTTGAAAAATACTGAATTCAATTCAATTTTACACATTTAGAGTAAAATGAATTACATTTATAGCATTAAAATCATCAATAATTTATACATTTACTGTATTTTATAGAAAAGGTTATACAGAAATGATTGTATTTTATAATATAAAAAAGTTATTAGCATTGTATACAACAGTTGTATAATATAAGACATGAGATAAAATTTGAGAGAATATTTTTTTGTGCATTTCCTGAATGTCTGAATACAGAGAAGTCTTTTGTCATTTTGAGCCCAAAAAAGCAAGAATAAAGAGAATACTAACCAATGAGGCTATAGTAGATATGATATACATTTATGCCCGACCAGTGAATATGTCATTTTTCATGTCTCATACAATTTATTTTTTCAAACAATAATATATATTTATTACACAAAGAGTTAACCATAAAATGTTATATAAAAACAAATATAAAAACACAAAATTAATTTCTTGTCATATATGTAAAATATTTAATTTTTTAATTATATTAAAATTATAATAATTTGGTTTAATTATAATATATTTAGTATAAATTTTTAACAAATTTAGTTTGTGCTCTAATTTATTAATTTGTTATACATATGCCAATTAATTTGTTTATTTTTGTAATACTTTTTAGTTAATTAATTTGAATATAAAAATATTCAGTGCATCATTAAATCTAAAATTAATACTAATTTATTAATTATAGTATTCAATAATCATAGAGTAACACTTAAAAGTATAATGAGTACACAATTTATGCCAAAAACTACTATTTTTATTGATAATATATTCAGTGAATTGTATTGGGGGCCAATATGGCGGAAATGTTTAGTTTAATATGCAAAATTTTTATATTATAATTAAGACC